>UYYF01004539.1:10919-34861 GCA_900618365.1 Thelazia callipaeda
ATAAACAAATGTTATATAATGTATACACTATTTGTCATCGAACTATTTTAGTTCTTTTCATATTTTGAATTTTAAATTTTTCAAATAAAGTTTTTAGCTTTAGTTAATTTTTGGAAACTGCAGTTTGATGGTATGAAAAAGCAGTTTCAGATGCTTTAAAGTTGGCAATTAATATGAAAGACTGTATCAAATTTTTTTTGCTTTTAAAAAACTTGTTAAAGCTGAATCAAAATCAAAGCTCGATTTCTATTTGAATTTTCATAATCATAGCAAATTTGCTACTCTTGATTATAGATAGTTGTAAAATGATTCTTCGATTTTCATAAAAACTCATCATTTTATGAACATCATTTAATTGATGCAATAGAGAAAACAACAGTAATAATTGTCAATTTCAAAGTAATGCAGCATATTTATTTAGAAAAACGAAATGAGAATCGCGAATTTATTCGACTTCGGCGCAACGAATTCAATCCGTCAACATATGATTACATACGGTTTGGCAAGAAATCGTCTGGGTTTCAAGATAGCAAGAAGTATTGGCAAGAATACTTTGATGTACAGAATGACTGATTTATCAGTCAATTTCTATGGATTCATTGAAAAAATGAATGATTGATTGATTAATATTCATACATACATTTATATTGGTTGATACTTGCAACTTATTAATTAAAACAATAAACAAATGGAACAAAAAAGGTGTTGGTTGATAGAAGTGATGCAAAAGAATTCCATAAGTATCCATTTTAAAATGTGTTTGCTTGATCTCTTGTGAGAATAAATCTGAAATATGGTAATATCACGAGATATTTACAACTTTACGTTGATCACATTGAGATCACAATACAATAGAATGTGATAAGTGTGATTAAAAGAACTGAAAAATATGCTGGCTTATTAAAAAGAGATTAACCACAGTTTTTGCTATCGTTTTTGTTGTAAAGTCAGTAAAGGAGATGCTCTTGCTTGATCACTCATTTCAATTTCAGTTTTTTTGTGCTGAAAATGCTTTCTAAATCTTTTTTCAATTTTTTTACTCCAGAAATGATTACTTTCACTATAAATGTTCTCGATTAAATAAAGTAGAGAAATTAATGACCTGCTTTTTCTTCTCATGGATGAATTATTCCACCAAATTTGTTTTTCAGTAATCAACGACGTTTTGCTGCTTTGCATTGTAAAGGCTTTTGAAATATTACAATAGCACGAGTAATTTATAAAACTCAACTTAATATCAAAATATTTTTCAGACAGTGAATAATAATTTTAAGAAATGTAATATTCAGAATTAATCAGTGCTGTTTTGATTACAATTTTCACAAGTGTTAGCAAATAAAACCAAAGTTTGGGAGAGAATACTTCAAGAATTTCTACCACTCTCAAGATAGCTATTCAAAACGAAAGCTCTTTCGAATGCTTAATTTGTATTCAATTCACATAAATTGGAAAATACTTAATCAAAAAACTATTTTAATTTTCGAACAAAATCTTTGCAAAAATTGTAATTCTTTTTTTTGAATTTAGCACTTCACAATTTTGCTCTTTTTTGTTTCTCTAAAAATATCTGTTGATTTTTGAAGTGACCATTTATTGATAACAAAATATGCTTGACTTTGTTCAACATATTTCTGGACTTCTGGACTCGAGACGTCTAATTAGTCATAAATTACATAAATTTTTGACAAAATATTAATTTTGAATCACTGCTATCAATAAATTTCAAAATGCTAAATGAGAACAAAATTTTTTCCCCTAATAAACTTGAATTCTGAACGACACAAAGACATTTTGTTTTTGCTCTTATTTTAGTACATATTCGTGATCTCGACATCTGACAAGCATAATTTTTACTCTGATCTTTGACTTTAAGTATTTTCATGCATTTTATTTTTCTAAAATTGAAGTATTTTACAATGTTATTTCAAAACGAAACTTGTAAAACTGTAGAGGTTAGTTCTCTAAACCTTATATCTCTTAGCTACAGCAGTTTCTAAGGCTTCATTTTTTTAATTATAGAATGCTTTGAGGTGAAAAGCGCAAGTAATTATTCATAAATTTTGTTTTTGAAGCTTTTGCACTAGAAGATGAACAAATGAGTGTATCAGTGAATGAACTGATGAATGAATTACTTAAATAATTAATGAAAGGTTTGGTCAGTCTCAAGTTTGGTTTGCAGGAATTTCATACATGGGCGTCACCACTATTTCACTAATTGAGTTTTCCTACTTCATATTTGCTTTCTTTTACAGCGCATACTGGCGTCTGCTTCACATTTTCGTTACTTTATATTATTATTCAGGATTTTTTTTTAATATATGATAAATTTCCAGAAAGTGATCACTTGCTTTTGATCACTCCGAATTAATACTTGAATAACCTCTGAAAATCTGACCTTTTAATTCTAATCATTATTCTTGGCATCACGTTGTTACTTCGTATTTGCGCTTTTTTTTTACAAGTTGGCCTTGCTAGTAAGTGTTTTCTGACTAAAAATTTTTTTAAATGTAATCAAAGGTCAAAAAATCAAAATCAAATGAATATTTCTAAGTTAATTTATCGATAATTAAATCCATCACTATATTAGTACAAAACCTAATTGAAGAATTCCTCTCTTAATCTTAATTTTAGAGTAAGTAAAATTGCAGTAGAGTTACCGCATATTCCAAATCGACGGGAAATCTCAGATGATCACTTAAAGCAATTTGGAATCAGTGATGAGCAACGCTTGTTCAGGCGTATCACCAACAATTATGATATTTCCGTAAGGCCTGTACGCAATGCTAGTACTGTTGTAAACGTGTACATGGGCTTAACACTTACACATATTTTCAATATAGTAAGCAATATTCTTTTTTTTGAAGCATTAAAATGAATAATGAAAATTTTTAAAAAAACTTTCTTAAAAAGGCGAAAAGCCGTAAAATTGAAAAATCAAAATTAGAAACTTCTAAATTCAAATGTATTTGTATTCATGAAAGATAACTATCAATGTCAAAGTTTCTATCAGTGCTTCGGTATTTAAGACCTTATAGCATCTAAGCTGCGATCATCTTCATCCAACCTTGTACTAATTTTTAACAATACATATCACATAAATATTTTAATCTTCTCATTTACAGACCAATAATAATGCAAGTTAAATAATTGCTTGCATTATGGTCTGTGAATGAGAAGATGTCAAATGCCAGTAATAATGCTAAATATTTCTGTAGTAATTATTTTAAAACTAATTACTGTCTTCATTCTTCCGTATAAACAATACGTATTACGTAAATACTATTATTTGAATAATCTGCAATTCTGAATTCTAAGTTTCACAGCTTTTTGGAAATGTGAAGGGAAAGGGTTTCGAAAGTGTTTCTTCTTCATTTCCCAGAAATTACATTTTTAAAATTAGTCTTCCACTTTCCATTTTATTCTTGAATATTCCGTTCCCATGCGTTTTTCCTCAGCAAAACGAATTCAAAAACAAGTTTTCTTTTAAAAAACTGAAGATAACTTCCGATATTTTTAGCGAACAAAAAGCTGACTGCGACTGCACACTACTCTAAATACAGCCTGAAGAGAAATATTTTCATTTACTTTGCCTAGTCCTTTTTCCACTTTTTCCATTTCCGTCCTCGTAAAATAAACTTTCAGAATGCAAATAAAAATGAACACTTTTGTTTAGAAAAATTCAATTTTTCTCCAAAAGAACTCTTTTAACCAAACAATATTTAATATTTTTTAGCCATTCTTTTTTATTTTAGTATCCATTGGGATTTCTTCTAGAAATAGCCTGTCAGTAAATTTATTACTAATGCTCTTTACACGCACTAAAATAAACAACTGTTACATCTGTGGTCTTTTACGCTCAAATACTATTTTCGACAATAATTTTCGTGTCAAAGCTCAGTAATTGATAAAAGCAATTTGAATTGAGTCAAAATACAAATAATATATTTTTCTAAACTTTGACTGCTTAAAAAATTGCGATGATGTAAATTTAATTATTTACGAGTCAAAAAATTCGTCTACTTATGAGCGTGATAAAATAAGCAATACTAAAATTGATAATATTTACAAAAGTGTCCCCTAATGTGTGCATTCGACTGAATTCAAGGATGAGCGAAATCAAGTGTTAGCTTTGAACGTTTGGGTGGAACAAAATTGGCACGATGAAAGGATTCAATGGGATCCTACAGAATTTGGTAACATCAGCAAATTGACATTAGGAACACAATACCTGTGGACGCCTGATATCGTTCTTTATAACAAGTTAATCCTTTTGTAGTCTATACTTCCACTAAATTTTCTGAAAACTTTGGCAAAGACTCTTTTGTAACTTGAATGAGAAATACATTTTAAAATGAACTTTTTTCTTTTACAACCAAAAAGTATTTATACATAAATTCAAAATAATTGTAGACTGCTTAAATTTTAATTCTTTTTCGATCAAATTTCATTGCAATTTATTTTGACACATTTTTTCGATTTGCATTTTCTTCTGCACTCACACTTAAATAATGAGACTAAAATTTAAAAAAAATATTTTCCTAAAATGTTAAACAAATAGAAATTGAAGCAAATGATGCAATGAGATTTATATTTTCAGTGCCCGGGACTTTTCAAGCGGTTTTATTGATACAAATTTGCAAATTCAGAATAATGGCTATAGTAAGTTTTGCCAATTTTTTATGTACATGAAAAATTTTTGCAGTCTCAGACTTGATGACTTCACTGCAAATTGGTGTGATTTACTTAAATTTAATAATAAAAATTATCCATTTTCGAAAGCTTAGTTATTTAAAAAAGCTTAGTGAGCACAAATGACCCACACATTTATCAGATTATTGGACAAATTATTCGCTCATATAAGCTTGCAGCTCAGTGGGCACCTCCAGCAAAAGTTTACTCAATTTGTAAACTAGATGTGAGATTTTTTCCATTTGATGATCAGCTCTGCATACTCGAATTCGGCTCGTGTAAATCTTTTCGCTCTTAAATTTAAAATTTAACTGCTTATTTAGACAAAAAATTTATGCGTGAAATTTAATAAATTAGCATGAACGTAGTAATTATTTGTCGTTTCTTTCATTCGAAAAAAGCTAATATTGAAAAAAAATTGTAAGAGGAATTTTAGGTGAATTCTGTAATTGAAAAAAATCAAATAACACCAATGTCTTTAATAAAATATTGAATAAAAACAGAGTGATAGTTATTATTTTAATGCAAAATAGACTATATGGAAAATAAAAAATTAATTCCATTCTTTTTATCGCTTTAAAAACAGCAAAGTGATAAGCACAGAAAATTGCACATAATTTGTATTAACACAAAAATTTGATTGAAAACTGCACAGTTCGTTCTGTGATTCTTTTTCAGCTCCGTCAGTATCGAAAAATTAAATAATTTTTTTCACAATATGTGACGAGTGCTGTTTTTCATTTAGTTGCAAAACCAGTTTTGTCCAACAAATTCATATTTCTTAAATAATGACAAAATAATCAAATAAACTTAGAAGCAAGTTATTGTGGAACAATATTAATAATACTGAATATAATAATAATTATGCGTCAATAATCAGACAATAATATTATTTTTATAACATCTATAGTAAAAACAATAATAATACTATTATTATTATTATTATCATTATTATTGTGGTGACAATAATTTCGTTATTTAAAATATTGATTTAACATTATTGATATAACGACGGCTCTACTACTGAAATGGTCTTTATGTTCTGAAAGAATTGAAAAATAATTTTAGGACTATACATTCTATTATAAAAGAATTAATTAGCACAAATTTTGAGCTATATTTGTTATTCCAGGGATATATGATCAATCACAATTAGACGTCCAAATTATGGAACGATTTGATGGAAAAGATCCGTTCACACGCGATTCATTTATGGAAAATGGTGAATGGGAAATTGTAGCAAATCGAACTCGGAAGGTTACGCTTAATATGCTAAAGTAGTAGAACTGGATCTGTAATCTCCTTTTCAGTTACGTTTTCTACTTAGAGATAAGAGAAAAGTATGTAATATTCATGCAACACCTGGCTTATAAATTAATTTGCTAAAATCAATAATGGGAAATGTCCACTTGAGAGTTATTAAATCAAAATTAAATTGAATGAATTCAAAATTTTAGCGTTAGAAACAATTGGTTGTATATAAAGATTTGTCACGCAAATAAATTTTGACAAAGAAGCCTTTGTCAAAATTTGATTTCTGGTTTCCATCGAAACCAGAAATTTTGTGGTCTGATTCACACTCACAGAATTGAATGGTACAAGTAACGGTTTTAGGTTCTTCGAGGTCGACAAACAATCTTCCCAACTATCGTATTTGAGCTGCATTTGCGACGAAGAGTACTCTTCTTCATCTATAATGTTATTGTCCCGTGTGTTATGCTTTCGGTGAATCTTCAGCTGTTCCTTTCAATCAGTGCTTATAAATATAACAAAATATTAGATATCCTTTTCAATAAAAGTTCTGTTTTATTATTATCATTTGCTATTATTTGGTGGATCAGACTATACAAACTATTTGATTGCTTTAATTCTTTCATGACAAAAGCCTTAGCAAATATCTTTTTCAACTTAGTCCTTGACTATATTTTCAAGTATGAGTCTAAATGAAACTCATATGTAAGCTTGGGAAAATAAATTCAGGCAAACTTGGAAAGAGTTAGTACAGACTTTAATCATGATCATTTTTACAGACTCTAAGTCCATTTCCTATCCTCATTGATATAAAAAGTTTGAAGCATTTTTGATTCAGGTTTTAACAATGATGCAATTTGTACTGCCTTGTGAAAGTGGTGAAAAAATCACTCTTGGCTTGACAGTGCTTCTAGCATATTCAGTGTTCAGTTTTAATATTGCGGAGAATATGCCTGAAACATCAGAAGTTATCCCTCTCATCGGTAAGTTGCACTCTATAAATGATTTTTATTGTTCATGCAAATATTTCAAGTTTTTGCTCCGAAAATTACTTGTCTCAATTTGGAATAAAATAAAAGTAATGTCCTTTGAAAATTAAATAAAAGTGCATCGCGAGTAAAGTTAAGAAAATAATCACCCTAGCAATAAGTAATTTCCCTAAGCCGTCACTTTTAATAATGAACTTAATATCAACGTCAATGATTTTATCACTTGGTAATACCATACTCAGTAATGACCAGTGGCCAACTGCTAGATGATTCAATATTTCCAAATGTGAACTTATGGCATTTTCTTTATCAAAAATTGATTAAAGACTATGTTCAGCTTTTCTTTATTACTCATATTTCAGCTATATATCTAATGGGAATTATGGGGATTTCCGGTCTTAGTGTTTGCTTATCGGTCCTTGTTCTCAATATGAGACATGGTGCTGCGCACAATTACAGGTACTGAGTTTACTCAAATTATTTCATTGCTTTTAGCAATAAAACTTTTAATATTTGACCTCACAAGTTGTCAAAAATTCACAATTAAGATGAAAAAATCTCGTTTATGAACAGCCAAAGCTACATGTGTCAATTTATTATTATGAAGAGAAAACTATAAAAGCGATGGAAATTTCTTAACAAATTCTCATCATTATAGAAGCTAAAGCTATGCAGAATGTAGTGATTAAAGTCTATACATTTTTGTAGAAAAATGATATTACTTTTAAGAGAGAAATTTTTGTTTAATTCTAAAACTGCTAATTTTGGTTATTTTGCATGAAAGAGCACCGAAATGGCTACATTTCATTGCATATCGAATTCTGGGTCAATTTTTTGGCAAGTCGTCATCAAAAACACGTCGGAAGCCTGTTGAAAGTATTGATGATACAAAAGACATTATAAGCAGAATTCTTGTAAGATTTTCAACTTCTTGAAATCGTTATGCGTCAAAAAATTGGAGATGACTAACCATAAACTACTCGAAAATATTTGAAATGATTCAATCTTCAGATGAAACGAATAGAAAAAGACAATGAACAAGAAGTGCTAATCGAAGAATGGAATTACATTTCGGGAGTTTTCGATCGCTTCTTTTTTTGCTGCATATTCTTTTTGACTGGTGCTGCTACTTTGACACTGCTTTTGTTGGCTCCACGATTTAGTCATCGTGACTTTGACTGGCAAGTGTAATTCAGTATCCTAGCCTTCAACTAAAGTTTGTTAAAGGCTTCCTTTGTATATTTGATAATGTTCAAGAATAAAAAATTGTCTTATTAGAACAACACCCTTATCACACTAAATAAAAATTGTTGCTATAATGTATTCTAAAGTACCAGATCGAGTCAATCTACAATAACTGGGACTAAAATCTGGATGTCGTATCCCCACCAGACTTACTATCACTTCAAAGAACTAATGCATTTTTTTTCATATAATATTGCATGAATGATAATTTTATGGCTATAAAATGAAAGGCCTTCGATATGCTAAGACTAAGACTGATACAATGAGTGAACGCCATAAGAACATACCCATCAGTTCACTTTTCCTAATGTAACGTAAACTTGATAAAAAATCTTTTTACTTTGCAAAAATCAGATAACTACCCATAAAGTGAATTTAAGAGAGGATGGATTAAAAAGAAATCTTCAGAATACTGCAGCAACTATAATACTGTATCATTACGGTCCAATTTTTTATATTGCCAAAAAGCCGCTCATACTACTACCTGGTAATGAAAGTTGAAACTTATTTTCGCAAGTCTATTCAAAATCAAAATGCGCTCCAAAATCACAAAGCCGTGAGAAATGATAGTGCTCACTTTGACAAATCTGGGAATGCACTTGTCAAAGGCAAAAATACCAACAGCTTAAAATAAATATCACGAGCTTGACACTCGAACTGTCATTAAGACAAGGAAAAAAGTATCGATATATCATCACAAATGGTTCCTACTTCCCTGACTCCTATTTCATATACTTCCATAATTATTCAGTAATATGCACCACACTTTGTCTCCATCTTTGAATGGATTATTTTTACATAAAACCGTTTAGTCATTTCTTTCCAATCAATTTCAATATCTAATTGATAAATTCTGCATCACTAATATAATGAAGTGGACCAAGGTACTTATAGAATCAGAAAGTCTGTGGCGCACGGACAACAACAAAAAATTAAAAAGTGACATATTGAGTCATCCTTATATATTCGACTGGATAAAAATTAACGATACAAAACAACTGAAACATCAAATAACTGGAGCTGAGTGAATTTTTGATTTCCGTTTTTCCAACATTTTTGATATTTGTTTTACAATATATTTCTTTCTTGCTTTTCATCTTCTCTCATAGTTTTGCTTAAATTTATCGCACTTTACATTAACGAATTCATGTTGGTAATATTTAATAACACAATATTTTTTTACAAATGAAATACATACAATTAAATCACTATACATTCCAAAGGGCATGTTCATCGAAACAGGATCAAGCATAATGAAAGGATTCATATTTTCACATCAGTAATGCAACTTTAAAATAATGCTCGACGAAGTAGGTTTATATTGCTATATCAGTATCGAATGCTGCTCTTCCACCTAATTAATTATTTCACACGAATCATATTTGATGTACTTTATACTTGAATAATACTTGGTACGCAAATAACTTCGGAAGTAACTGCAAGCGCCGCAGAAATTCTTGTCGAAAACAAGTTTAGAACATACGAGATGTATGCTTCAGATTAATGATAAACATGTCCTTGCTGCAGCAACTCCCTCTGCAGTTGATTTTGCAAGTCCGCCAATTTTTTTTTTAAAACAGATATCCCACTAAGAATTATGTTTTCCGCCTAAAAGACATATTTAGCTTATAAATTATTATCATAATGTTTATGACTATATCCTTTTTTCAAAACAGATATGCCATTGAAATTTAAAAGCTCTTTCAACTTAATTATTTCCATTAATAACAGAACCGCTGCTTGTGGCACGATTATTGCTCTTGTTATTTTTAAATAACTGTGTCAGCCATGGAAACATTTACATCCGCTACAATATAATAATGTTTCTTCACTATATTCAAAAAAAAGAACCGTGCATCATACCTTCAAAGCTCCAGTTGACTCAACTGTAAACCAAAATTTATTAGGCTTAGCCATAGGATCAAAAGGTGCTTCATATTCATCATCCTCTAATTGAGAATATTCACTTTTTGGCCATTCTTCTGGTTTTGCTAAGACTGTGTGCCTAAGAGCATTGTCTGGATCGTATTCAAACGCTACACAACACGTTGGATTCCATTTTGCATGCTCTTTACCAAATCCCTTCAAAGATACAGAGTTACTTCAGTGCTAAGTGATTATCCTTTAATAGTATCAATAAAAACATTTTAATATGATTGTAGAGTACATATTGTATTAAAATATTATAAATGCGTTAAACGATATACTTTGAACATTTAAAACGCAGTTACTGAAGCAGAGAAATGAACAAAAACACATAAGTGACAATAATAAAAAAATATGTTTTAAGTACGATTTGAAAATGAAAACTCGACACAATTTCAAAAAATAAAGAAAAAAAGAGACAAGATACCTTTTTCGCAATACATTTCATATCAACGTCTTGACCTTTTCTCAGTTTAACGATGAGAATGTCATCACTAGCACTTTCGTCAACATTTCGATTTCGTACGTGTACACCACATGCTGGAGCTACATCTGGATTGCTAGTTTCAAGGTCTGCAGTTGTTACTGCTCGAATTCCTTCATCATCACAACGGACCCGAAGCCGTAACTCCACTGCACAAAATTGACAAAATTCAGTACATTGACAGTCCTGAAAACAAAATACATTGAACAGTGATGAAGCTTACTAGAGAGATCTTTCTATAAATTAACAATGGCTAAATTACGGAAATATTATGATTAACAGTGACTAATAAACATTCAGGCTTTCAAATAAAAAATGGTATGTGAATTTGTAGAAATATATATACAAACCCGTGAATACTGCATTTGATCTACTATTGAATCTGATGTCAAAGGTATTAAACCAAGACGATGTGCAATGAATTCATCATGCAAAACACTGGTATTCGATTCAATTTGCACCCAATCGATTGCTGGAAATGATCTGCATATATGAGAGACCAGAGAGTAATTTATTTTTTAATGAAAAAAGCTAATATATCATATTTTTATCCAGCTGATTATTATAACTAAGTTCATTAGAATCAGTCCTCCGAAGAAATAGCGTCTTTTTATCTAACTGCACTAAGTCAATTTGTATAAATGACCAACCGCTATAAACGTTTGGCTTAATAATTCTCTTACTTTCGTCAAAAGATAAATTCTGATAAATGCAAACAATTTGAGTACTTCTGGCAACACGCTTCATAAAAGCATAAATATGAGCTCGAAATAATACCCATAGTCGGCACTTCTGCCATAAAAATTCGTCTTAACGAATTAGCAACGCTTAAATCAGTGTCTTCTAGCACGAATCTTACGATCTCGTCATTTAAGGCCGTAATCACAACATGTGGTTGATTGGCATATGGCATGTTATATGTCTAGAAAGCTGATTATTAACAAAGATCAAGAAAAAATGATAGATAAGGTCATAGTTGCGAAAATGGAAGACGAATAAAGACAGATATCAGTACGTATTTACGACACATCGATCTATTTTAGTAACCTTCTGTCCAACAGTATACTAATGCCAAATATTATTCTCTCCTCAACTGCATAAGAAATCTATTTCTTACTTTTCAAATCTGGTCTTTCATAAATTAAATGTGAGTGAGGAGAAAGCGAGACACAAATGAAAACTAAATACAAAACAAAAGATAGACCAACGCAAAGCAAAAGTGCGGCCCGTTCAATTCTGTTTCGTTATCGGTGTTAAATTAATGCACATAAGAGTCACATTGATGGGATAATAGCTTCGTTGAGAAGGTAGGAAACGTATTGTTTTGGCAGGGTTAGGTTTAATTAGGAAAGGGAAGTTTTCAGTTGGTATTTTGACTAATAAGTTACTCGCTGATAATATTCCTGAGTTTTGATGAAGTCATTCTCTTCAGAATCTACGTCTTCAGACAATGCTTCCTCTAAAAGGTAAACAACTCTTCGTTTACTACTGTTCTGTTCTGCAGTTTTTGTGTTGCAGTGATCATATGATGAGAAAATTAGAAAATACTTTTATTGGAAATAGAATATCTACAATAACGATAAGATGTTGTAGATGTTTTTACTTCATTATATCATATCGTAGTGAGATTGTCTTTAATTAAATATATATCAGTAGAAATACATAAATATATTTTTGAGATTGTTGATAAGTTAAAACATTTATCACCTGGTCACTAATTTTGCATGAAATCATTTTACTGAAATTTTGAAAAACATTTCGTTCAAATCAACCGTTTCTATCAAAAATTATTGAATACCAATTTGTACTGTACTGTATTACAGTATCAGTGAACACTTTGACATTAAATAATCAGTTCAACTAAAAATAAATAAGTGATTTATTCCAGTTATGCTTGGTTACTGGAACCAAAAGATGGGTGCATATCAAGAATACCAATGCCATCTCAGAATACGGGCGGAGACATAGTAACACCAAGGGATGATCGAACAACAGCTTGGGAGAAAGCTCAGGAAGCCTTGAAAAAGGTTAACGTTTCAGCCACTTCGACTTCCAATATCTCATCTATGACATCGTATCATTCTTGTGCTCAAGCTAATATTCCAAATCCAATATTGAGTTATTATCCGTGGATGGAGCAATTAAATTTTGGACTGCCTGTATTCGCTCCTCGTCTACAACCTCCTCCACCTCCTCCATCGTCATCATCATCACTACCACCACCACCACCGCCACCACCACCACCACCTAATCAGTCATGCAGATTACCGCAAGATGGCTCTACTTACGTCGGAGTGCAGTATGGTTTCGCACCATCAAGAAATCATGGATTGTTGACAAATGCTGCTTATTGTCCAAATTTTATGGATCCATGGAGTTCCTCAAGTCACTTTCCTTGTGTACAGCAAAAATTTCGTTTTAACGTCAGTGTACCACGTGCACCAGAAGTACCTTTAGGGGTACGAAGAGAGTATGGACAAATTAACAGTACTACACAGCATCCTGTACGTTTTTCAATTAATCGTCCCAAAGAACTTAGTACTGCACCCGTTTTTCGTTTAGATACTACGTCATCTTCAGTGGAATCACCTACTATTCCAGATCCTGTTAAGTAAGTTTTCGTCACCTTGCTTGTTTATGTATATGGTACAAATTAAAATTATGTGTTTTAACTGTTTATAATTGATAAACTTTTTAGAGTACGAGGTTTGAGGTCAGCAAATATATTTTCATGAGAAATGAGAACATTTCATGTAAACAGTACTTTCATATTATTCAGAGTTTTGATGTAATTAAAATATTCAATCTTTGTATTTTCAGAAGGTATGTAGAACGCTCATATATGGCAGTAGAAAAAAAGGAAGACCGAGATAAATTGGAAGAATATTTTAAGCAGAAATTGAATCCTCTGTTGATATCTGGTGCTTACAAAACGGTAGACTGGGATCATGTTAGTTTTTTTTAACATTTCATATCATATTTTCTCCGAAAATGAATGGTATTGAGCGTAAGTTTTTGTCTAGCGTCATTTCAAAATATATAGTATTTCTTGTTTCATTAAATCAAGTATTCATAATTAAATTTTCTAGCTTGAACATCGACGTAAACCTTTAAGTCATTTTTTCAGTTTGTATTGTGTTATATGTTCTAATTGACTATTCTGCATTTTGTAGGAACCGTTACCTTCTGAATTGAATTTTGAAGTGAAAATTGGTTGGACACCGGCTAGTCAGCTGAAAAAAGGGGTGAATACTTCCTTAGAAATAGAACAAAGATCGTCTAAAAAATCAAAGCATGGAATAAACCATCAAAAAAGTTCACGATCGCCACAGTTCCGTGATCATTCCAAAAAAAGATTGCCGTTTAGTCCACGTATACGTCTTCTTTCAGATGATAATTCGGTCGAAGAGCAACCGAAGGTTATTATTCGATAGTTTTTTCTCCAATTTTTAGTGCTTTTTATGGTGACCTTTTTTTCATTAAAAAAAATTTACTTTATTATGCTTTTTTTGGATTTCATAAAATTGTTCGAAGGAAATTATGTAGGGCTCCGAAATGAAAAGGAAAAACAATTTTAGCAGCTATAGAGGTAAAACAAATTCTGTCTAAATTATAAAATTTTTCATATTCTGAGTATAGGATAAATTATGATTCCATCATTATAGTATATTTTTATCTGTCTGAAAGTAATCAGAGAGCGTCCAAAAACTACACTAGAAAAGGCTTTTAAGATAAGTTTTATTTTTTTAACTCAATAACCTCAGCTCAAACAAAACGCTGCGCAGAGAAAGAAAAAGAGACAGAAGAAGAATAGCGAGAAATTCGGACGTTGGGTTGCGGATGAACGAAGCAATGCGCAGCGTGAGGAACGTGCTCGGCGGTTCGCTAAAGATGATGAAACGCGACGTTCGAAATTTGCAGAGTTGCGGTACCGTCTTGACTATTTCATTGATCGAGAAGGTGAGCAGGGGACCAGTGAAAATGTTGTTGGAACATGCATGGAAGTCGAAAAATCGTACTTCCGCCTTACTTCGGTTTCATTTTCTTTTTTCTTTAATTATTCATTTTTACTCGTAATATTGTAAATGTTGCATTAGCTATATGTTAAATACAAACATTTATTTTTCGTGTATTGTTAGCGACTAATAATTTACTATCGAACTTCTAGGCTCCAGATCCTTGCACTGTAAGGCCTTTGAAAGTACTGGAAAAAGCATTAAAATTAGTACAAGAAAAATATACAGTCAATCATGATTATACTTATGCAAATGACCAACTCAGGAGCATTCGTCAAGATTTGATGGTAAATTCTATTTCAACGTGTTTTAGTGCAAACTGCAGAGATTTTTCGATCGAGAATGGATGATAAACTCTGTTAATAGTAAATTTTTTCGAAAAATCAATGCAAAAATTTAGCAAATCGCAAGTACTATTTTTCATATAAAACTTCAGATTCAGTGTGTAAGAACTGATTTCACAGTAAAGGTTTATGAGACTAATGCACGAATCGCGTTAGAGCAAGGCGATCGTGAAGAATTTAATCAGTGTCAAAGCCAGTTAAAATTATTATACAAGGAAATACCGGACTCTCCAAACCGTCTCGAATTTACTTCTTATCGATTACTTTATTATATATCTGTTACAAATACTATTGGTATGTTTTGCATTTCTGCAAAACGTAATGTGCAATGGTTTTATTTTAATTGAATTAGTGATCTATTCCCAGATATTTCAGTAAGTGTTGCGGTGTTCATTTAATGCTTATTACTTAATTTTATTTAGTAATTTGGTTGCAGATCAAACTACTTTGCTCAGTGAACTAGATGAAGAAGCTCGAAGGGATCCATGTCTTGCATTTTCACTGAGAACTCGTGAAGCTTGGGCTCTAGGAAATTACGTTAAGCTTTTCCGATTATATCAAGTGGCTCCGCGAATGGCATCATATGTAATGGATTTGTTTTTAGAACGGGAACGCAAAGCTGCTTTAAATGCTTGTTTGAAATCGTAAGTTTAATCTATTACTTTAGTTTGCGTCAATTATATCCCAGTCATTATCAAGTTTGCAGATTTCGCCCGACAGTAAGCGCTACAATGTTGGCATCTAAATTAGGTATGGAAGAATCGAGATTACATGAATGGTTGCAAGCATATGGAGTCACAATCGATGACGGTAAAGTTGATTGTCGTACTTATAGTAATAAGGTAATTATGTAAAAAGATTTTTTTAATTTCATAACTTTGAGTTTCCATAAAGTGCTTTTGCTTTTTTCATTTTTTTAATTTTTTTGGCATTTTTTAATGCAGAAATCAAATTTCATCTTGATTTTTTTTATTGAAATAATTTTGAATTTTCATAAAAAAAAGTTTTGGCTACAATATTTCAAGCCAATTAAATGTTTTGAAAAACAATATTTGCCGAGCAAAATTAGTCTCTTTCCTATTTGGTTTAGTTGCTTAAAAGTTGATTTTTCTTACGGAGTGCGCATTGAATGTGCTTCGTGGATTTAAAAACATTAAAAAATAATCTTAATATGTTGCTGATGTGTTTCCCATGGAATATGAATGCTCTGCAGAATATTGTTAAAAAACACAAAACAGAAATTATGGAGGGATTATTTCATTCAAAACACATGAACTTGTGATTTCGTGATTTTAATGGAATTTAAGTTGAGCAGTTTAGTACTAAAACAAAGCGTTGGTTTGGTGGTAAACTGCTCAACCAAAGCAGATACTATTATCGGCTACATTTTTCTGTAGCAAACATTGTCAAAATTAAAAATAGATAATGGAATATGTGGCAGTTGCCACGGCTTCTTTTGGTGCTATTGTGACAAGTTAGATGCTTAATATTTTATTTGTGGAAACTAAAATTACAAATATTACTTTTATTATGTTTTGTGCGATACAAATAGTCATTATTATAGCAATGAAAGTGTCAGAAACTTGTCAGCAATAACATGTAACCTTTTTTCACATTCAGTTTGTAAACGATCTGCCTTGCATAAATGTTTGAGTCACCATTTCTGTTGGTTTTATCTTAAGATTGCTTTCATGAATATAATCAACATACTGTTTCGGAATACAGTAATGATTTTAAATGTAAAGGGAACAGTTGTTTGATCAACGGGAAGTTGAAGTTGAGGAAAATATATTTGATATTTGCTCATTCAGCTCTAATTGTGGCATAAGATTTCGCTGAATTTTGAATCAGCTGTAATATTATTTTCGAGGAAAAAATGACTATACAATCGCTCAGTTCAGTATGGCGTAAACCGCCGAGCATTTTGTTTTAGTAAAACAGGTGAAATCCGTGTCGAACTGACGATGTTGTCATGTTTGGTTATCTTAGCTAATGCTGCTGGATTGCTGAGAAACATGCTGAAAACAATATAAGGGAGATGTAGAGTTTATTTGCTCGAAGGTTAGCTAGCAGAATACCTTATTCTGCCAGCTAAAAAATTCCTGAAATTAAGGTATGAGATTTGTATTATCGAGGAGGAGTTTTAGTGTTTCTAATCTTTTGTACTCATGTTTGGAATTTACAGATTTGTCAGTAACTGCATAAAATTGCTGAATAGTGCTTCTTTCATCAAGATCTGCAAAACTTACTTTCCTCCTGAGCCTGTAGCTGCGGCATATTGTAAATTCACAAGACTTTGAGCGAGATCAGCCTGTTTCTCGTCAAAACTTGTTACTGCAGTTGCCCATTGTGCAGCTGCAGTTGCAGCGGCAGCAACGACTGCTTGATGTTGCTCCTCGGCTATCACTACATCCGCAGCTTTTATCGGCAAAGGTGTCATGGATCCGTTACCGAAAACTGTAAATTGTGCAGGGGTTGTAGAATAAAACTGATTTAAAGTAATGAAGAAGGTTGTTTTAACTAGTTATACATATTACTATCCAGAACTTCCTCTGTTAAATTTCAAGATCTTCAATTGGTAATTCGTGAATGAATTAATAAGAAAAGATTAAGATTCGGAAGGAGTTAAGCATGTCAATTTATATCGAATCTGTGAAAGCACAGAATAGATGAAGGTTGGGATGGGACGAGCTCATAGTTACCAATACTAAGTACTAAGCTCCGGGTATGACTGGAAAGTCGCAATTTTGTTAGGCATATTTCCCGCTGCTATTTTCAAAGACAATTATTATAAGTAGAATAATCATCACTGTTGCATGGATTATTATTTGCTAGGAGGATTTAGCTTAACTGTAGATTTGAAATATTAATAAATTTAATGAGGATTGGTTTGTGTGGTCAATAGTCAACTTAGATAAAAAACTAGGACTGAAAATGTATTGCAGAATGCATGGCGATATAGGAGGAAGTATTATTTTTAGAACTAGTTGCTTACTAAACAAAAGAGTTTCGGAATTCGATTAAAAATTAAAGATAAAGAGAATGACAACAGGTTGTTTTTATTTGACTGAAGAGTTTTTAGCATGCATTTGTCAGCAGAAGCAAACGTACATTAGTTTTAGCTTAAACGGATCATCTGGAATTACAGTTACAGCAATAACAGTGGATACAATGACAACAGTAGTAACTGTTTTCACAATCAAGGATGGTTAATGATGATTAATAACAAAAATAACACTTATTATCATTGTTATTGATATTGTCATGATAAGTATCAATATTAGTAGCAATATAGTAATTGTTAGTAGTAATAGTAGAGATTGTTGGCGATGTTCATACCTGTTGCATAAGGGTTCAGTGCAGGCACAGTTGGTAGTAATTGGGAAGTTGCGATATAAGGGGAATGTACTCTAACCAGCTGAAAATATAGAACACATAGCTCAAATTTTATTTCAGGAAAATAAAAAATATTCATATTATTTTGCAAAGTTTTGCAAAAACAGAACTATAGCAAGGACAAACACCAATGACCTGTGAGGTAGTTAAAAAATTCACTTCTATATCTCATTATGTCTTTGGAGTGTTTTTTGCATTGCCGAAATACAGTTACAAGTTTGTTTTTGTGTGCTAATGGTTCTGTTACAAATTACTTTTGTTCTATTCTGGTCTGAATTAAATTTTCCATCTAGGATTTACAACAAATAATACGAAGAATTATACATATTAAGCTTACCAATAAAATATACTACTCATTCTATTCTGGAATGTAAAAGTAAGACAATGAAAGTAAAAGTGAATGATAAACTGGATATGAAGATATGCCTTAAAAGCGTAGTCAATTCAGAGCGTGAAATTATATTAGGGTAAGATTGTCGCTGATTTCTCTAACATATTTAATCTTCCAAAAAAATTAAATCACAGTAATTTTTCAGCTGAAATGTGCTTCAACCTAGCGCTAAAAATAACAAAGACCTAAATAGCACTTTTTGCAAAAAAATAAGAAAAAATTTTTGGTTCCTATGGGCTTTATGAGATTGCGAACCTAATAAAATTAACAAAGTTCGAAATTTGTAGCAGCAAAGTAAGTGTTAAAATGAAATTGATATCACTGCACCAAAAACATTTACTTTTTCAGATTTGAAATCTTTAATTTCCAATTTGCGCACTAGCAAACTACTCATTCTAGCAGTAATGCTTACATTTTCATTATTTTACAGACTTGTTAATCAGTTCCTCACTTTCAGTGCAAAACGCAATATGACATATTGTGCAAGACGAATTGATTTCTGAAAGTTTAGCTAACAAACTGATGCAAATTTTTCTATTAGCTTTTTGTTCATTTCTATGCACCTATACAAATCACTTTTCAAGATTCATGCCTGCATAACAATTTATTACTTACTTTTTAACTACTCTAATGATTTGCACTTTTTTCGGAATTATTTTTCGTATATAGTTGAATTTGTCAGTTTTTCTTTTTGTCTTGAACTTAAAAATAGGGAACTAGATTTATGCTTGTATAGCAGTATGTTACTGTCTTGTACAACAATTTTCGGTCGTCACAAACAAAAAATCTAATTTCAAGCCACAACTTTTCAGCTAAAATTCAAAAATCCAATTTGATTGCCTTAAATACGATTGACTTCAATGACATATACAAACTGAGTACAAGATTTCTGGTGACAACTTTTAGATAGATAATGAATGAAGGATGGGGAAGTTTAAAGTCTGAAAAATTTCGGTCCTTCTGTACTACACTAGCGGTTGCATTCGCATCTACAATTCATTTGCAGTTGCCGTAATATCAAAAGGTCAAAAGTCAAGTAAGGGATTGAATTTTAGAAACGAATGCTTATATTTGATTTTCAATGTTTTTTATTAACATTGCTGACATATACTACTCGAAAGGATGCTGTAATATTCTTCCAAAGTTGCAATATTACAATCACAAAAATTACAGATATGCAAAAATTACTTCAAAAAAAAAGTAGACTGAGGTGGGATCAAGTTTTAAAGCAGCATGCAATCAAACAAAAAGGGAATAAATAGTTTGAAATCAGATTTTCTCACTCCTTCGATAACTAACAAAAACTATTTGCAAGAGAGAAGTAATGAAGAATCACGTACTTGAAAGAATAGTTCTGCTGGCTTCTGAAAAATTTTTTCGGAATATATAGTTAAATTGGTAGAAAATTTGGTAGCAAATATTTAGCACACAAACAAATCCATAAATTTATTATGCTAACCATTCAAAAAAATTGGAAAAAGACAAGCCAAATTTATGAAACGACCAATCACACCAAAATATTTGTCAATTTAAATCACAAAAATTGGAGTGAGTGAGCACATTAAAAGTTGCACTGACTGCAAAATATAAGAACTGCTTATTTGAATACATGGAGTGCATTATTAATGAAATATTTGTGTTGAAGGAAAGTTTTGCGCTACTTAATCAGATTAAATAAAGATAAAAAGTATCAAAGTCAGACTTGACTCACGTCCAAAGGGTTAATTAACGTAGGATGATAGTGTTGCTGTGGTTGATGGTGCTGCTGCTGCAGTAATGATGCGGCTGCAGCTGCAGAACTTGCTAATAAAGCTGGATTGAAGGTAGGTTTGGGGCGATATGGTAATGTATTGCCTTTTGCAGGTGCCTGTAGCCAATAATTTATAATAAGTAAATTTGTAAGTTATTCTTACACAAAATTGCAATTCCACGCAACCAAATTTCAAAGTTTCAGATATCGATATAATTTTAGTGGTATGCAATATTTTTTAGAATAAAACCTTATTAAATATAATTTAATATTTTCGGTAAAGTTTTGAAATGAAGTAACGCATTATGGAAAACATTGTTACATTACTACTTTTATACTTTATTTTTTTAATTAGCTTTTTTTTGACGGAACGAATTTTTTAATGCAGATACTTGGGTAATTATTTTGCGTTCATAAAACACGAATATCATATATATTGCAGTTTAAATTAATTTAAACCAATGTGACTATAATCTGCAATACCATATCTTTCGGATATAACGCGTGGTATAGCAAATTGTACTCACATCACTCATGAAATCATGCTAATTTTTTTCTCATTTCTGTAACTTATTATAAAATTTTTCTCCTGCTTATGCATTTTTGTAATTTCAAATTACAAACTTCTAGTAGAATTTGGCAGATATTTTGCATGCATAATACAATTGACTGAGAACTTCCCGAAATGGTGACAGCTCGTTCCGTAGAGCTCGGAAGCATTTCACTCGCTACTTGGACAGATGCACCAGTCGCCTAAAAGTTTCCTCCCATGTAATTT
This sequence comes from Thelazia callipaeda, assembly GCA_900618365.1. Taxonomy (NCBI): domain Eukaryota; kingdom Metazoa; phylum Nematoda; class Chromadorea; order Rhabditida; family Thelaziidae; genus Thelazia; species Thelazia callipaeda. Next base: position 32,179 of record UYYF01004539.1, read on the forward strand.
CGAGAAGTGATCAGTCGATCAATACTCATATCAGTAAAAAATAATTTTGCAGTTATTTGCTCAATTTTCATGCTGCATTTGTCGCAGTAATGATAACAATTTTTTTTTTAATTTCAATTTAGAGTTGAATCTTTAGCCTGACATATTCTAATTTATTTGCTCTATAAATTCAAACTTATTGAGTTATTATTTTTTTTCATTTTCAGAATACAAAATTCTGCATACTTGAATTTAGTTCCTAGAAACAATAACCAAATAATGCTTGACTTCAAGTAAAAAAAAATGAATAAAGCGCAATTTTTGTCACTTCTATCCAAATGCAACATTACTGATCATTCATTCACAAGTTGTGATCATGAACTTTAGGTTGACCTTCTTAATTTTAAAAAAATTAATTTGTTGAAAATGAGCACCTCACGGATTTCTTTAATTTTTGAGCCACCCTTTCCAATAATGCATCCACATTGTGTTGCAGGCACAATCAACCGCATCGTTATGGGAGGCTTTGGAATGGTATTCGAAAGAGCTTGTAAATCCTTAAAATTATTGAGAATGAAATTAACACCAAACAGTAATTTTTTTAGAATTTTGAAAACGATAACGGCTAAAGGGACTTTGCAAGAGCATGCTTTCATGACACTCAATCACTTCTTGTTCTGTACTTTTTCGCTTTTTCTGGTAACTGAATGTAATCATCTGCTATCTCTGATAAAACATATATGATTCAGAACGAAAGATAATTTTAACCAGCTTAGCATTTGTAAAACTTTTGGCTCATTTTTGCTTAGTGTAAATATTCAGAGAGGACGAAACCTGCTGCAACTTTGCACAAATCATGACAAATGCTCTGTTGATAGTTTCAGTGTTCCCCGTAATTGTAACAATACGTTCGGGACATGAACCATCCGAAATATTAATTTTGGCTCCAGATTGATCACGAATAAGTTTTATATGATCGCCTCGTTTACCAATAATGCTGCCAACTTCCTGAAAAACTCAAATTCAGAATTTGCATACATAAATAAACTTTTCTAAATATTAAACAGTTTTTAGAAACTAAATTCAGTGAAGTCATTTTACGCTACTTAAATAGCATATTATTAAAGCATGAACACAACGCGGTAGTATCAAATTTTTTACTACAGGCTAGTAAAAGGTTTAAATTTTTGAAGGTATTATATCTGTTGGAAGTTCCTTTTAATGTAATCAGAATTCTATTAGTACTATTATTAGTGGAGATTTTCTAGCATTGTCGTGGCGAGATTACAACTGAACAAACTAGTGAAATAAATAGGGACATATGGATGATAAATAAGTTCGAAGAAAATATCGCAAAGATCGCAATTAAATTTGTCATTTGAGGTAATTGTAATATCGCTAACAGTGATTACTTTTGATTTTGGCTTGCTACAACATTCTCGTCAGCGATATGAAAACATAAAAGCAAATATGATACTAACAAAAAGTAGGTATATTTGTGATTTTATTGTATAATTCACCACAAACTTTGTGTTCATTTAAGTAAATTCTAAGGAAAAGCTTCAATACTCTGAAGACAAACTTACTTTTCCTTGCATAAGTAAACGAACAGTTAAAATAATAGAAAGATGTGGTATTGATGAAGAACTTCCTTCCTGTATGCTGCACGTCCGATTCATTTGTTCACATGCGTAAGAATGAAATTTAAGCGATAATTGAGATTAAATTACCACTTCAAAAATCTGAAAATGACTGCAAGTCATATATAGCGGAAAAAAATTTATGACTTAAAGACAACGAAAAAACGTGTAAATAGGATTTTATTTATTTTTCAAAATAATCAAAAATTAACGAGACCAAAAATTAATGACCATTTAAAAAAATTTTAAGAAAATCAAATCAATCAGAATAAGTATAAAAGAAATACAAATAATAAACAAGTGTTTATTCAGTACTGTAAAATTTATGGTGCTACAAAGCAAGCATTTATTTGTCAAATCTTTTTTCCCAAAATTTCAAAAATAAATCCGCTTAGCTGATCCAAATAAATGAAAAGGGTTGTTTTTTAAAAGTAAATAACTTCATCTTCACCATTTTTCAATATCGTTTTTATTACTTTCAAATATTTTCAACAACAAATATTAGTTGACAAATGTTATCAGTTGTGAACAAATATTTATGAAAGTTATATCACTGATATGTACTAATTTCCTATGTAATTTTATACATTAAACTATAATTTTTTATCTACGTCAAATCACAAAACAATTTTTAACGAAATAAGTAACATGCAAATGTCTAAAGAGCATTTTTATATGAGTTAAAAGTTGCGTACAATGCATGAAAGATAACAATAGTAAGCAATATATGATAGAAGTTGCTTCACAGTCACAGCCATCAAAGATATGTCACGTTGTTTTTATCTATTTATTTATTTTAAATCATGCAAATTATAAAAAGGTAACCTCAATGATTCTAATAACATGCTAATTACTATATCTTTAAGTATTTGCTTGGATAGAAACATCAGTCTACAAACTTGCATTGACTAGTCAGTCAATTCACAACAACTTTGGCCTTTTCTTTCAGCAACAAAACGAATCACACAAAATGCCATTTAAAAAATGATCGCTTGTTAGTACCTTTTTGTAGTGTAGTGACTGTAGCATAAATATAAGAGAAGATATTTGCTCAAAAAGTTTCG
>UYYF01004539.1:36392-58361 GCA_900618365.1 Thelazia callipaeda
TATCGAAAATTGTGATTTTCTTGACAAAAAAAGACGAAAAGAAACGTTTTAGCATGAAGAAAACATATTCATTCAGTAAATTCTTGTTTTATGCTAATGATTTTCGCTCAGCATTTTGTGGTTATTTAGTATTGTTACGATTTATTATTCTGACAGTTCAAACGAAAATTAAATGGATGATATAAACCTTAGCTCTCAACATTAGCTCTTATCGTCTTTTCAAGTGCTTACAGTTAAAATGAATTTTATATCTGGACAATTTATATTCAGTTATATTGTGAACAAAAGCTGAAATATTAAAATATCTAAAATTTAGCAACTTTAATTTGTACATAATTGCTAACAAAGGGCCAGTTAATCCGAACTATTCTATAACGCTTACCACATTAAAATTTCATTCATTATTTATCAAGACTATGTGAGAATTTTCGCAGTCTTAATTATTTTCAAAATCTAGCAACCTCGCTAAATTTTTATCCAGTGCTTACTTCACCGCATATTTTTACTAAGTTAACTTTTTACTTGTACTGTCTTTCAAAGCATGAAATTGATTTTGTTTAGTATCAAAGTATTTAAAAAATTTTATAATGATTGTGCTACATTTGGTTTTATAAGTAATATAGCTTTGATTGAAAGATGCAGATTTTTGCATGATTAACCTGAGAAGGTCACTACTAATCTCATGTTTGGAAGTTATCAGCATTAGAAAAAAACAGATTGTCTAACCAAATAACATTAATACCAGGTTAACATTAATACGAGGTTAAATCGTTGACATCTCAAGCCTTGATTACTAAACACAAAAGGCATGTAAACTGAATATCATTTAACCAATGCTCTAATAATATATCCGATATCCAAATGATCGGTTTGAAAAAGTCAAATTATTATTTCAAAATGCAATAACAGCTTTAAAATGGCTACTTTTTAGATGGGTTGCTTTGCTCAGCACAAACGATTTAGCCATTACAAAAGCAAGAAAAGTTTGATCTATTTTTTTCTTCGATATATTTTGGATTTTTTCTCTGATAATTTGTATTTTTGAATTGAAACAAACTTTGATTCGAAAAAAATAGATCAAAGACTTTTCGAATTCTTTAGACAAAATTTTAGCAGCAATAAGCTAAGCAATAAATAGTATATATACAGTGGAAATTATAAAACGTTCGTAATGTGCTATAAAGATTAAAACGAGAAAATGAGTGTTGTTAAAGCTTATAAGATACTGCTCGGGCACTATTAGGTCAGCAAAATGTTGAAGACAAATTTTCTCGAGAAAAACCACGACAATAATCACCTGCCATGTTCCCTACACCAATTATCAATCATTAGTTAGTTGTTTTTTCTTCTTTCTTTTTAACTTTCTTGAATTCATTCTTTCAAATGGTTTTTCTACAAGGTGTTTCAGATTCTTTGGAATTTCCTCTAACCTCTTGTCAACTTGGAAGCTATTAGCTGGCACTTCTCTCATCAAGTATAACTCGAGCTAGTTCAAAATAATTTCTATCGTGGTAATCTTAGACCTGCTAAGTATGCTCCTCCACATTTCAATCAACCTGAATTCATATGAAAATTAACAAAAAACTTTTCTACTTCAAGCATGACATGACGTATAAAAGAAGGAAAAGGAAGCAGAGAAGATCAGGCTGCATGAAGATCCTTTTTTAACAGGCTTAGCTATATGCCTACTAATTGCGGCCAAAGAATTCACTCCTTGCATCTGAATAAATTTAACGTGTGAATGCTAAAACTTTATCGTTAATGGAAATGATGGTTATTTCATTCTACTCAAATCATTAATAGCCTGCGCAAAAATTTTAATTTAATTCTTACAATTTAAAAATAACTCATTCCAATCTTAAATTCCATAATTTTAACCGTGGATCATACCTTTTTGTTACGTGATACAAATTATATAAATAATATGCATATGTTCTTTTTTGTTCGTATTTATGCAAGTTTAAAAACTTAAAGTAATCGAGCCGTTACATGGAGAGATGAAGCTTGCATGATAACGCTTTACTTTAACAAAAAAAGCTCTCGATTCCTTGCCAAAAACTTAGTTCTGAAAAAATTTTACAAAAAAAATCAAAGCTAGTATTATTTTTGTTTCCTGCTATTTCTATTTTTGTTCTAATAAATTTTAATAACAGCCAAACTTGATAAATTTTTTAAATTACTATTAAATAATAAAGTGTATCACACGCTTTGGTGAGAAGCTTATATTGGAAAAATTAAACGAAAAATGGACTTATTCACATTCAATAGTAAGCACATTAAATTCTGAAATCAATGTTCAAATCTTTTTATACATTAATTTTTGCAAATAATTTTTTTCTAGAAATTTTCAATAAAACAAACAATGGTATCAATATTTATTTCAGTGTTAAATAGATAAAAAAGACATATTTCGCGTAATGCAGAGCAATTCAATAATTTGAGAGCTATGTCATGTAATGCAATACGGATATCACGCACTCGAAAAGTTGAAAATAACCTTTCTTGAGCTTCTAGTGCCTTTCTTCAATGAGGTTTAGCAAATTTTTGAAAATTTGGCATCTTAAATGTACAGAATGACAAAAAGACTTTCAAGGAATGGCAAATATCTTAAATAGTCTAAATAAGAAAATGCCATTAAAGCCAAAAACTAAAGATTTCAAATTTATTGAAAGTTTTGGCTACACCGAAAAAGTATTTGTCTGTAGCAATTAGCAAATTAATTATTTATAATTGGTACAAGTAAGCTAAGGAAATGCTTGTTCGATTATGATTATGGAAGTTGTCTGTTTTAATGTGAATTAGCAAAAAGAAAGCACATTTTCAAAGCCCCTTCATCACCTATCAATCACTCAAGATTTAATTGAATTCAAGCCCATTGCAATTAGATATATGTGCTATTTGTCGCCCATCAACAAATTTCAACTTACAAAGTGGTATTTATGGCTTTTTCTTCCTTCCATCTCAAGTCACACTAAAAACAGGAAAACAACCTCTTTAGTATCGACTGAAACTTTCCGATGAAAATTTAGGAAAAAATATTGCTGACTGAATACAAACTTTTTTTCCAATTAGTTACGAAAATAACAAAAGAAATCACTATTTGTTAATGTCAACGACAGGTCAGATAGTCTACAGTCAAATGAAAAGGGCCGAAGTGTATTATTACAAGCATATTATGATTAATCTGAAATTATAAACTTAATAAAATGATGGATGTTTTTTCCATTTCCTCAATACAATCAAATCACAGCCACCGGCACAGTTAGCTTCATAACTATTAATAGCAATGATTTGACAAGTTTCTACCACCAAAACATTTTTTTTTAAATATCAAGAAACTGTTTACAATAATCATTGTTAAATGTTATGAAGTTGTATCATTTTTACATAGGTTATTGTGCAAGTTTATGGACAGATGTTCATACAGATGTAAAATATGAGTTATTTGCACCATACAAGAAATGATTAAATGATTAGATGGTTCATTTCATGTTCTGAATTCAAGTTATAGAAGAATAGAAATGCATTACATAAATTATTTTTTGTTTGAGCTATTTTATCCTTCACATAAAGTGAGCGAACATACAACCTTTTTTACTTTAAACGTCAAATCTTAACAATCACTCAAAAACTTCTCATTATGCTCACTTTTATTATTGTTATTGTAAAGTGAACAAGCGTGTGTTTTAATTAAAATTTAGTGAATAGTGCTCTCTCGATTATTTTGCATTTTTTTTACCTGTAGACAGATTAAATTACGAAAATTTTAAAAATTTGAACAGAGTAAAATTTTACAAAATAATTTATAGCCAATTCTTCTTGGGAATAAACGAGTTATTGAATGATTCAGTTAACTTACTGTACCTACAAGACCCTCAAGTACTAAATGTGCAGCTAACTGGTGATTATTTAGTAACTTCTATATTCTGTCGCTTTTTACTATATGAGCGAAACATTTCCACACATTCAGGTTACTACTGAATAAGTCAGTGAAATCTTATTGGAGCAAAGATTGATGAAATGCACAATCTGATCATCAAGCATTAAATAAAATATCAATTTTATAAATTTTTAGTATGAATTGCAAATTTCAGAAACGAATTAACTAATATAAAATATTTACTAATTAACATGCATTTAAAAGATGCTTTCGAGCATTTTTCTACTGTGAAATTCAATAGCGAAAATTTAGAAGGGTAACTCCATAACATGCTGCAATATTTTCAAAGTTAAAAAGTACATCTACAAACGATTCTTCTTTACAGTCATAGCTTTTGTCATAACTGTATTCAAAGAAATCAAAAACACAATGTAACGTAAAATTGTTTATGATAAGAACGCAACATCAGTGAAGCAAATCATTAGGCAATTTATCTCATTTTCACAATAACAATAGAGCTTTTAGCAAAAGTAAGCAATAAGTAGTAGTAATAAGTCCGAAAAGCGATTTAACGTTGGTAGTGAGCAATGACTTTGGCATAAATGCAGCAAACTCTCAGGCCTTCCGTCGGAAAAAGGCAAAATCATGATTGAATAAGTATGCAAGCTGAACAAGAAGTTAGAGCAAAAGCTGTACGGACAAATTAAATCAATAAGCATGTGTAATAAGTAATATAAAAAATGAAAAAGTAATCGAAGAAGACAAACATGGGAACGCAAATTCTTTGCGAGCATTTATAGCTTGAAAGGCACTTTTCCCGAATATAACACTCCTCTTCAAAATGCTCCTTTGTGAAAATTTGATGAATAAAATCAGGCCTTGCATTATCATGTTATCTACTAATGTATATGTTCTTCTGTCTAACATCACTATCTCTTATATATCGTTTGTTCAGATGATTCTCCATATCAATATTTAATTCACGCTTGTCATCATGCTTATAAACGTGATCTCTTTCGCATGAGCTATACAAGTAAAACATTCGAGCCTTATGTATTCTCGTCTCTTTATACGTATGTAAGTAAAATTACTAATTTTGAAATTACGTATATATAATTTATAAAGATTTTCAGTTTCAGTTTAAGTTTAACTTACATACAGCAACACACGCAAATGCTTGTGTATATTAATATAGACAGAGAAAGAAAAAAAGAAAAGAAAGAAAGAAAAAGAATGCAATGCACATTGCCAGTCTTAAATGATAGTAAATGCTGTAAATAGCTAAAGTTTGAACTGAGCAAACACTGCGCTCACCTCAAAAATGAACAAATTAAATTCGTGTTTGTTAGCAGCTAGTGGCTTTTAATGCTGAAAATGAAATAACGACTCAACTCACTGATAGCTATATTGTACGTAAATCCTACTCATTACGAATTACAATATTTGCGTTAAAAACTATCAAATCCTATGATTCACCACTCACCCACTCATTAATTAATTAAATTAATTAATCCATTTACTCAATCCTGCTTATATGCAACGCCATCTTTTATCATGCATACAGCGGTAAGCACTGAAAAAGAATTGAATATTTTTTTCATATTCAAATGCGACTTATTTTGATGCAGTATTATTTTTCTGATATGTTTTATTTTTTAATACATTTATTGAAATTATGAAAATATTATAAAATGTTATCAGATTGTACTTCTCAGCTTTTATTATGAAATTTCATAGCAGAAGTTAAACAATATTCTTTTTCAATCAACTTTACTTTTTGCTATCATTATTATCATGATTTTCAATTTACTGTGCCATAATGTTTTTCTAAATCGTGATTTTTATCACACATAGTCCTAAAAAACAATAATGTTAAGGTTTTTGTTTGATTATTTATTTTAAAAAGTTTATTCACTATTGAATTTCATTCACATACAAAATTTCATTGAGTGAAAAAGTCATGACTGTATTTAAGTTTGTCAAATGCTAAAACGTTCTTAAATAACACAAATTTTTATTTTTGTCATAATTTTTCCAAATCAGTGAATGGGATGCAAATTTTCGAGTCCGTGATGAATAACTAAAGGTGAATTCAAAATGCGGCCCAATACTTTATTTTTCAAACGTTACTGTCAATGTAGATTCATATACATGTTGTGGTAGTGCAAATGCCAGATAGAATACTAGAAAAATTTTCATCGAAACTTTTTTACAATCTTATCATCAAAATTTGCTTGGTTTGCTTGTAATTAGGGAGCATTATTAACACTTTGATAAAAATCGATTATTTAAAATGAAAATGATAGCAAACTCACATCTACATAAAGCATTCACTGACATACTTCAACATGAGTAGTCTTTTAGTTCTTGCTTTTTAAAGTTTACAGATGCTAATTAATTACCTTTCCCTTCAGAAAAACTGAAATTAAGCGCTAAATCAGTGAAAAAAGTTTGTTTGTATAATTCAATTCAAACAAACTTCAATGCAAAGAAAAAAACTGAAACAAACAAGCAGTGCGTACACGTCGTCACAAGTGCAAAAAATGTTGCTTACACATGAAACTCTATAAGGAATAAAGCGATGAAACAGCAAAGGTGTGAAGCGAAGGCAGTGAAGATTTAGTACGTGAAATGGTTTCTTTGAGATATATTATAACAATGATTGATTGCTTGACATCAAATTTGAGTGATAGAAAAGTTGAAAAATACGTCAGTTTTGAAGATTATTGCCAGTTTTTTAAGCTTACTTCTTTCATTCTCTTTCTTTTCGCTTTCTTGTTTGTTCCTGAAGTAGTGAGCAAAGAAAACTTGTTGAGAGAAAGTTGAAAGCTACTTCAATATGTCTTCTTGACAATTCTCACATGCTACTTATTACTTAGGCTAGCAATTGTATGTGTGCCATTTCATAAAGGTCCATCAACAACACTTCAAAAAAGTTGCTCACATGAACGCAAATAGCAAAATTGATTTGCTAGCAATTAGTCACATACCAGTCTATAAATTGCGAAAATGAAAAAATTTGAAAATAAAATAAGTATTAATTATTCAAATTAAAAAAAATAATTTTATAGGCATCAATGAAGAGAACTGATAGTGAATTGTAATTGAACATATCTTGTAAATTATAAAACTGATCAAAATGCAGTACAAGATTAGCAGCATTAGTAGCGTATTCGTAAGCAAAGTTTCGGATGGATTTGTTCCGAAATTATCATTTAGAAAATGATGAGAACAGACCATTGAGCGTATTTTTCATGCAAAAATTCTATATGTGATCAGTTTCAGTTTTCAAAAGAATTGCAACAAAAGTGTGCAAATGAAAGCTACTTCATGTCTAAAGAACTTATTACTGTTGAAATTTTAGCAGTGAAAATCTATTGACAGCATCATTGAATGAATATTTAAAATTATTTGTCTTCTCAAAGCTTACTTTTGGAATAAAAGTGAGACATAAATTTTGCTATACGATTTTGTATAACGAACGCCAAACAAATGAAGTTGTGAATGATTCTCTGAAGGTTTTGGTTATCATTTTATTTCGAAATGTTCACTGATCAATGCTTATCATTTAGCACTAAACAAGTTATTGATAAGCAATTGCGTTTATTGTTACAGTAATCAGTTTTTCAACAATTTATTGCAAATTAGGAAGGCACTCTTTTACTAGTCTAATTTTTAAGGAATGATGAATGAAGTCAAGTACTGAAGTTATTTTTTATGACGACTATAGATGACTATAGTCGTGAATAATTGCGCTCTTCATGATCAACGATTTTTCTATGCGACCTGAGAATTGGATTGTGATCCAATTCTCACGTGATTTCTCTCTCACGTGAGTTAATATTTAAACAGCAAAGGCAACATTAATATCTTGTCAATATGATGTTACAGCATGTAGACGAATTAATTTTTAGTGTTGAGAATTTGGTAAAAATATAATCTTCCGATAAAAGTAAAATCCAAACTCTGCAATGCACACTGTCATTTAATTATGATTTTTGAAATTATAATTAAGTGGTATACATATACATCACCGTCTAATATGTTATTTATGACCAAATCAATCTGATGACTGCAATTGCATACCGCAGATCGCTTCCAATACTAACTCTATTTTGCGCAGTTATATATAATGTATGTGCAACAGAAAGCATTTTACTTTACTTAACATAATTAACTAATGACTAATAATAGATAAATACATATAAAAATAATGAAGAAAGTGAAATTAATAAAGAAATAAGTTAGCACATCACAACTTGCTGAAGTCACGTACCATTACATTATAGCTAAACTAAAAATGACAAATACTATTAAATCTGTTTAAGTAAAAAATGAGCCATACACTACAACATTTGTTGACAGTAAGTTTAAGAAAAGTAATACAAAAGGAAATGTATACATACATTCGACACTGCATCTCCCAACACAGTCGATGGATTAGCAGTTCATAAAAAATGAAGTATTTGACCTAACAGATCACTTCAAGTACAATGAAATATATTTTCTTCAGGTTGAAAAAGCAGTAAACTGTAAGTTTAAAATTAAATTTGAAAGAGAAATGAAGACAGATTAGCAAACATAACTTTCTGAATTTGCATAGAAGAAAAGATTCAAGAAAAGCAAGCAAGTTTTGTTTACATTAACGACACTTGCTCGTGAAAACGTAAATACAATGAAATGTTCATGGGTTTCACTGTACAACTTTAGTCGCAATCCATTCTCAACTACTTGAAAACTAGAAATGTTACGACATTAGTTTACTGATGAATTCCACAAGTCATCTCTATTAATAGAACAAATTCCCAACTCAATGTACAGAAAATATACTTCAGGAATTTATGTTAAAAACTCAAGTTATTTACAGTTCTAGGGCGATGCTGGGAATGCAGAGGCCAGAACTATTCCAGTTACTCACAATGATCTAGCCTGTTTCCTGCAATTGTACTAAAATTTTCTTCTTCAGAAAAAAAATTACCCAAAAACCATAATTTTAGATGTATGCAAAAGTAAGCAGCTGCACTTTTCATCTGTCTAAAATCCTACCAAGTTTCCTACCACTGCAGATACGTAGATAAATGGATAACTCCACAAACTTCTAATTCATTTCATCATGTTTTTGTAGCTCCAATATTTATTAAATGCTTGACGTAAGAAATTTTAAGTTAAAAATTGAGTCTGGAGCAAATACTATATATTTATTTAGTATTTTCAAAGATACATCAAAGTCAAAAATCAATTGCTCTGCGAAAATTAAATCAAGTATAAAATACAGTTGCAATATAAATCCAACTGCAATCACTTAAGATTCCTTGCAACCAATTAGTTTCAAGATAAGAGTCATTTAGAAAGATAAATTCAAATAAATTACATTTCTGTAACGTAAAAAGCAAACGAAACTGACATGAAGAATTAGATGATAATTGCTAAAATAAATACCCGTATAAAATTTGAAACTTATGAAGATTTACTCAATATTATGAGGTAAGAAAGCAAAACAACTAACAACTGATTATGAAAAACATTTTAATAGAGCACTAACTATATAATTTGATGCAAATTCAAAAGTTATCAAACTTCAGCCTTTAAAAAATTTGAATGGATCAGTGTCTGCTACAGAACAAGAAACGTCTCTATAACAATGTCCACTTACACGACTCAAAGAGTAACAGTTTTAATATTTTAAAAAAATCCATTGCTGATAAGACAACAGCAAGAAATTGAAATCATTTTCACTATTGCTAAGAAAGTCTAAATCTCAAATAGAACACTGAATGAATAGTCTTCCAAAAATCGACATCAAGTGCTTTTATTTCAGTTCAAATTTGATTATATTTTGTTTGGTATCGTAAATAAAGATAAATCTAGCGGAGCATTATGTGTAGAATCAAAATCAACCATATATTTTGAACACAAAGTCCAAATCATAGCGTTTCTCTCTTCTTCCGTGAGCAGTTCAATGTTTTTTAGCAAGGAAATTTGAGGGTACTTTTTAGCCACCGTTATCCGTTCTAAATAAGTTGCTGCCAACCAACTATCTACTGCCGTTTCGGCAATTTCATTATCGACTAACTTAGGATAACGTGATCGAAGTAGTGATTTTAACAAATTATTAGCACGATTTGTTGGCAAACGTTCTTCATCTGTACCTTTAATTGTAACGATCATTTCATCTTGAGTACGTCTGATCAGTATAACCGGTCCTTGGTAAGATGCTAGCTGAAAAGTGAAAAAAAGTAAGTAAAAGAATTATTCAAGTTCAGTACGGAAGACGAGTTTTAACTAAGTAATAAATCCTGAACGTCAGCAAATTTAAATTAAGCAATAGTCAAATAAAAATTTCTCATCACATTTTGCTTCCTTCTTCTGTATTCTTGAAACAGAAGAGAGATCAAAGTGAACACCAATAAAAATAATTCTAAATATATTCCATCTTTGATTTACAGATACTGCACGAAATTAGTGCAGGCTTTAAAAATCCATTACAATGACAAAACAATTCAAGAAGAAAAGTAGTTTTTAATAAACATAATAATCCAGCAACAATGATTATTCACTAATCACTCAGAATTTTTATTTGAAAATTTAAGCCCACTGACTCTTGCTGCAAACTAATTCTTTCGACAGAAATGAAAGATATAAAGAAAAATAAAATTAAAGTTTACTGCACAACAATCTTATCAAAAACTTTATGTTTTAAGATAAAAAATACCAAACCTGTAGTGCGACAGGCAAATCAAAATACGTGCGGACAATAAACTCAACTAAAAATGCCCATGATTTTGGCATTTTCGCTTGGGCAAGAGGTAAAAGATCATCAAACGTGGCATCCAAGATTAATGCCTGAAAATAGATTATTCCCTGACAGATGATGGGATATGGAAGCAAATCAAATTCAGAAATAACTGAATTACTATTCAATCAAAGCATTAAAATTGAATAACATTTTATGCTCGTAATACTTCGACATTAACTAAAATTTTACATTGATATAAATGCGCTGGTCATATTGTACTACTCAAATTAATGTGTTTTTAAATCTAAAATCGAACAAGAATTTAACTTCACGAAGAAAAAAAACTACTAAAATGAAATAACGCTACGATAATTTCTACTTCTTGATTCATATTTTCTAATTTATAATTCTGAACTGATTTCCAGATCAAATTAAGAGTGCTGGACAAATAATTTTTATACTTTAATATTAGGATAGTTGGCAGCAGCCCAGGTAGCTGGAAATCCACCAATGGACCATGCATAGATAACAATCTGCTCTTCTGAGAAGCCCAACTTATGCAGTGCATATTGCATAACAGCATCAATTGATGAAGTCGTTTGCTCTGGTGTTGGCATACCATTACTTTGACCAAACCCTTAAGTAACCAAACAAATAACAAAAATATTCTGAAAATTCATTATATTTTCAATAAGTCTTATAATCGATGTTTTTAATATCAAAAAATATTAATTTATGCACAAAATAATTAGCCTGAGCCTGAGACACACTCAAATAACACTCACAGATTTTAATAAAAACATCGAATTAGGCCTCAAATCATGCAACTGATCTAGAAATAAGGAATAAGGGTTTGTAAACTTTTGAAATGCCTTCAAAACTATTCTGTATTGATTTAAAGCAATGAGTTGAAACTCGGAAAGTACGATAAAAGATTTAAATGACATGCATATAACGAATCTTGAAACTTCTGAAGAAAATTTTAGTGAAAAGTTTTTATTGCAATAACACTAACCAGGCTGATTCCATCCAAGTACTGAATAATTCAATGGAAGTGGTGTTAACAAAATACCAGTTTCGTAAAATCCAGCATTCCCTTCACATGTTATTACCAAAACATCACCATTTTTTTCGCTGTTCCGACGATCAAAAAACATGGTATCAACGATATTAGACTCAACTGTCATCAAAACGCCTCGAGTGCCATTCTTAATAATACAACCTAGTTCTGTTAGTCTCCATATTTAATGCTTCGTTTCATCAAAAATCAGCAAGAAATCATCTTCGACATATATAAAAATAGACTTCCTATCGAGGATATTAGTGACTAAATATAATAAGTTTGAAAACTATGATTTTAGATCAAACCCTATCCACTATATGTCTTCGTCGACTCTCTATCAGAAAGGATTCAATAAGTTTGTTCAGTAGCGCTGTGGAGCCAGGATAAATAAATACACGAGCAAAATTGTAAGCAATATTGTAAGATAAGCAATCTCGTACTGTCATGTATACGATGTTTGAATTATTTACATATTTACTTGGTGTTTTGAAAAATTTCCTCGGCTCCTTACGAGCACGAAAATCAACTGGTGCTGCGAATATCTAAAATTTGCTTATGATTTTCAGAAGTTTCGCAAAGCAAATCGTCCGACCATTACGATCACAACTTTAACTTCATACATAAGAAAAAAAATGTTAAAGATTATACTTCATAGTCATATTCTAATAAACGTATCCGTGCACTTTCATTATGAGAATGAGCGTCGCGAAGGATATTAATGAACCGACGATATTCTGGGTTCAAAACTCTTCCAGTTGTTCTTACACTTATCGCTAGCATATAATATGTCGCCGTAAACTTTATTAACATTATTAGATTGACCCCATTTAACAAGGATCGATTATAAGCAACCTGAAATGTGTGAAACTAACGAGTTATATTTTTTGCTTTTTATCTGAGAAATTTTATTTTTATTTCTTATGAATTTGTTGCATTTGATTAATTCAAATAAATTTATAACCAGAAACAAAAGTAAATCCATAAATGAGTAATAAATCAAAGCAAATAAATTTTTCTAAAAATATCAGTGGAAGGATACTGGAAATATTTTCCAGACTTAATCCTTGAAAGGAAACAATGACCATGAAAAGCAGAAAAACTAATCAACTAAAATCGCAGATATAAGAGATGAATAATTAACTAATGAGAAATCTAATTTCAAACAACTTTATATATAAGAGGCATAAGACACATTAACAGTACTACAGTTAATTGTAATTGTAAACAAGATAGAACTGTTTTCCTCGTCCCAAATCTTAAAATTAATAGATTTGAGTAGTTTTAAACAGATCATGAGAATCAAGACAGACCAAAAGAAGAAATGGCGAAACTACGGTAAAAATTGTACGACACCCATACATCACTCTCAGCATCGTATCACCAACAAATTCCAGAGAATTACTAGGAAAAACTGTATCATGTCCACGAATATATGAATATACCTTCGGACCTCTAATCAAGTTCAAAAGCGAGCTGCTCAATGTCATCCTCAAAAAAATCACAGGAATCTATCAACGTGAACGAAACTGAAACTAGCGCAATAACCACAGCAAATTAAATCAAACCTATTTACAACCTCGAAATGGATTCAACATCTAAACGAAGCACATTTAGTAACGAGACAATTAAGATGAAATGGACAGAACTTCGAGCTTTTAAACTAGAACCGAAAGAATAACCGAACTATCGTTTATACAAAACTGAACAACCCACAATAATAAAAAGCATAACTACTTCAACCCATTTTTAATTTCGAAATCAAATCACACGAGGATGAACGTGCAGTGTAACGTCATTAAACTTAGAAAAATCATTTATTTTTACAAAACAGAAAATTTTATAAAAGATGAATGATTCCTTATTGAATCTGTCACTATTTTATATCTTTTCACTGTTCCACAAAGTCCTTCGAGAAACGTTTTATTGCTGAATAGGTCTCTATTTTCGATGGCACACGCTTCATTCTTTACTTGCATATTTGATCCATCTTCTTTCATCTTAACATTATCCACTTTTTTCAATCCTGATTTCTTCGCCTGCTTCCTTCTTAGGTTTTTCAACATTACTTTCTTTAGTAAAGCATAACTTCAAATCATTCTCGTCCGTGTCACGATTCTTATCTTCTTTTTCTTTTTTTCTACTCTTTACTTTTTCTTTATGTCGCTGCCTAAAAAGTGAAACTGAAAATCGAAAAAATTTTCTAATGCAAAAAAATTTTAATACTGAAGCCATAATGAATACATTACAACATGACACCCTACTGCACAATCACTTTATTATAATGCAACAAGTCATATCAAAGTGTTCATGAGCTTAGGGCTCTATCGCATGAACATTCTTAAACATTTCGTATCTCACCAGAAATTTTTTCAATTAGAAACAGAAAAAGTATTAAAATTTTTCGAACCTTTTCAGACGTTTTTTAGCTGTCCTTTTTTCCTCGTCTTCAATTCGTTTAGCTCTTTGAGCTAAATAATTCGCATCTAATTCTTCTTGTAAGGCTTTTTGATTCATATAATCCAACCTGCCAATGCATTCATGTTATTGTGATTTGATTCTATGATGATAATTCTAAAAAATTCTTTTTCAATTAAAAAATTTGTGTTTACTGCGTAACGAAACGAAAGATTTAACATTGCGTTACTTATTCCATTAAAAACCACGCTCACTGCTTATTTATCATGGAAATAGTACCTGTCCATTTCACGCTTTCTATTATTTCTGAATATGTGAAATTCTGCACTTCCCGCTGCAGCTGAAGAACCGACTACATTACGGACAAAGTCAGGAGGTGGTCGCGGTTTTCGACCGTCTCGTCTTTGAGGTATGGATACTGGTTTTTCCTACAACTCGTAACTCTTTTTTGAATTACAAAACCCAAAAATTAAATAAAAAAACAAACACATTTCACAAGACACATGTAGCAGTTATGACTGCTTTAAAGTGATATAAATGAAGGGTATTACATTGCTAGCCACCAACCCACGAAATAAATGACGAATTGAAACAAATAACGAAAATTTACGATATTGTTTTGCAATCTTTGTAATCGCATTCGTATCAAATCATAAGCTGATCGAGCTTTTTGCTCTTCTTCTTGTTCTTTATCCTCCCGAGGCATCTGAAATCCGACACAATTCTCGAGTTACGTTTCCCGCTTATAATAATATGCTTTAAACAAAACTCTCAACTCTAACTTCGCCAATCTTTCATATATGTATATCTGAAAAAGTTGAATTTCATGGAAAAAATAATAGAATATTCTTCGCAGGTAAATATATCATGCGTACTCTGAAAATGCAATGAAGATAAATCCGTAAAACTTCTAATTATGAAAAGCTTCAAACAGTATTAAATTAGTTACAGTTTACCATATTACAAAAGCAATAAAAACACTGCTGTGTTTGAAAATTTATGCAAAGTATTGCTTATGTTAAGATTAAAGATTACTATTTCAGCGCCTCTAACAGTGCAGTAAAATAGAGGTTTAAACAAGCAGTTATCGATTGAAAATGTACGAAGCACAGGACATCATAAATAGTAATACTCAGTTAAATAAGGGATGGCAAGAAAAAAACAACCTTAAAATAGGGAAGTTGAACTTTAAACCTTAATGCATCAAGTAATGCCTTAATACATTAAGTAATATCCAAAGAATGCTGAAAATATGAAATGATGTCCTCCTTCGCATTTCATTCTTGAACCTATCACAAGTGCGTTTGGAGGTCAAGTTGCGACCATAAAGCATTCTTTGTACACTGTTACTTGCTCAGTTCTCTGCATGGGTAATCCAATTGTTTTTACAATTATAATTTAAAATGATTTCAGTTTGTTCGAACAAATCATGTCCGTTTGTGCATTTCGAAATCAGTGGAACAATTTGCTGTTGACTTCTCTAGAATAGTAGTTAAATAAAGTTCCGTTATGATGTTCAATCGAATTTGTAATTAATCAATTAACTAATTGTTAACTTACTGGTTAGTTGATTGGTTGTTTAATATCATCACTCATGATTGATATTTAGTTTCAAAGTTGTGGAAGGTGAAAATTTTTCTGAGACTGCAAGAAATAATTATAGTTATTTCAAAATTGATTGCAACCCTCAGTACGAAGCAATTGAGTTTCTGAATACGTTCGATGCGTGACACTTTTTTATATTTGTGAATTTTCATTGTATCGCTTTATTTTCGGTTGCAAATGATACAGATTTAATCCGTCATTTTCTAATTCCAAAGATTCGTACAAAAATGAGTCACAGACGATCAAAGCAAAGAAGAGAAGATTTAATGGTTTGCTTTTTGTAATTTGGTTTTGATTTCACCCTAGTGAGAACATCTGAAGTAATGAATATCAGGACTAATTGAATTTCACCAGCGATTACTTCTACTTCTTATTTCTGAAATACCTGACTAATGAAGACTGTCGGAGAAAGCACTAGTTTACTCACTGCTAACAACTGAAATCATCAAAACTATCATCACTTCTTAACTGCATTTTAATCGCATTTATATTTACGGACAAAACACTCAAATCACTTTTGTGTTGCTAAACATAGATAGGATTGACATGTTCCAGAAAATTTCTCATTGTTTTTTTCATGGGTCTGTATTGTTTGTAGAATTTCAGAATGAAGAATATGTTGTAGAGAAAATTCTTGACAGACGTGTTCGAAATGGTATTACTGAGTATTTCTTAAGTTGGAAAGGTTTCCCCTCTTCAGACAATACGTGGGAACCCGAGCAAAATCTTGATTGCCCAGATTTAATTCAGGTTACAATTTTAATATATAATTTTCTCAGATTGAGTTACTAGCATATTGAAATATCAAAAAAAATTTTTAAAAGTTGCTTTAGCACCAAGTTTAAGTCTTTGCAACTGTTCAGAAAAATTTGTTTCCTAGGCATTCGAAAACAAGCAGAGATTAGCAAGAGAACAAAAGAAGGCCAAGGTCATCGAGAAACCTGCTCGAGGTTTTGAACGAGGTGTGGCAGCTGATTTTCTAAAATATATTTTATCTGAGTGAAATATTGTATAATACTATATTCAAATTATTGGTCTATTCATTAGTGATCAGTCATTACTTTTACTGACATGTTTTTAGGCCTAGAAGCTGAAAGAATAATTGGTGCCACGAACTACAATGGTGAGTTAGAACTTTTAATTAAATGGAAAGGAAGTGATAAAGCTGATTTAGTTCCTGCAAAAATTGTAAACGAAAGATGCCCACAAATTGTCATAAAATTCTATGAAGAACATATCCGATGGAATTGATTATTTTAGCTAACATTATTGTCTCGTCTATTAAATATTTTATGTTTTATGAAACATATCGCAGTTTTCACTGAATGAACACATTGAATATTATAGAATGTAGGAAAGATATGATTAATTTGAGTTCAGATCATTCTCAATTTCGCTGCATAGAGGCTTCCAAAAAAAGCAGCCTGGTTACTGTGTTCTGCAAATTAGTAATATATGTGATGGTTGCTACTTCTTTTGTCTACTTTTTCAAAAGTTGTTCAAGGTTGTGAAATACTGAAAGGAACATGCTTTATCACTGCATGCATTCTGTAATTTTTTGTAGCATGATTTACTTTATAAATAATACCCTCTTTTGTGATGGGATTCTGAGATCGAGAAATTTTAGTCATCAATTCAGTTTTAATTCTAGAAATATTTCCTCATTGCCTACTTTAAAGCATTTAATATTATGTCGTTCATATGTTCGCAAAATAGCTGATAATTTTGTTTGCTGGAAATTAGTACTTGACGTAAATGTATAGATCTCTAGTGAGCAGATTATAATTTATTCTTTGCGTACTGCTCAATGATGGTTCTTTTGAACATTTTGTGGTTTTTAGTTGTGAAATAAAATGGATCAAGTGTGCCAGAACTTAATGCAATTCATGTCATAAGGTTTCAGCACATTTATCTTCAAGAGGGATTTTATGCTCATGAGAGTCAAATAGAGGATTTTTATTATTAATAGTAAATATAATATCTATTAATTACTATAATCGCAGAGACTGACACAACTGCAATAAGTAGATGCAGTGTGTTGCTTTATGATGGGAGTTCTTTCGTCAATTTTTCATCTCATTTTTAACTTTGTAGCGACTATTGATGGATTGCATTATGTAACGCTGAAATTGCAGAATCCTTTACTGGAAATGGTTTCAAAGTTGCTTGCTGCCATTATATCTCATTGAAAAGGGTTTAAGTGACAAAATATATCAATTTATTAGTTGTGCTGCGAAAAAACGAGGAAGCTTTAGAATTAGCAGAAGCATACACACTCTTACTGCTCTTTGCACTATGTAGGATGTAGAAGCTTGTATGCTCATTCTATGATTCATATTGCAATGAAATTGAAATGGAAATGGTTTTGATATTAGTGCTGTGTAAATTACTTCTTGGATACGACTGACACAAAAACAAAACTTCGCATTAATATGAAAAGGATGGGAAAGAAACTGATAAATAACACAATTCAACACAGTGAATAATAAGAATAAAATGCAAATAGTTTTCATCGGACTCCATACACACAGTAAATCCAAGGATCACATAAGTTGAATCAAAGTAACGAAAATAAACAATCTTGAGAAGATCTTTTAATTAAATGAACTTATGAAGTTTACCCGTCACTGAGTGCTTGCATTCACTGCTGCACAGAAAAACACCATTTATCTTGGAAACAAGTGGTTCGCTGAAGAGTATCTCGAGTGTTCACTTGAAAATTCCTTTCTATTTGCTTTCATGCATTTTGAATCATTCCTGCAATCCTTGAATTTATCATAAGCCTCCTTAAGATTCTGCAGTATACACTTTATCTTATGCTGTGCACGCATTTGTCTCGCCGAGCAATTTCTTCCCTCTTTTTTGTTATAATAATAAAAAAATTTTGTTTGTGGTTGGTCACATTTAAAACGTAATTTGCAGTATACCAATAAATATATATTCATAAATTGCAGTACATCATCGCGAAATATAAATTTTATCGCAATGCAAATTTCAGGACGATTATACAAGTTATTACAGGCAAGCAATGTGAAACAAAAACTGTTAATTTGTTAATTCTGAGCTTAAAAATTAACTTCAGCTATATTTCATAACTCCATGCTACTCACAACATATCGAAACAAGTTAAATGTATTTATCAGCAACAAAAAATTAAAGTAATGCGTAATGCGGGAAAATTTCCGACAACGTATGCAAAAGAATTTTCTGAATTTGATTATTCATAGGCAGTTTTCTCTGCGAACATACACAAAAAATTGACTCAATCAAAGAATCAGTGCACATGCGATTTCAGAAATAAACGCTACTTTTT
Source organism: Thelazia callipaeda (assembly GCA_900618365.1). Taxonomy (NCBI): domain Eukaryota; kingdom Metazoa; phylum Nematoda; class Chromadorea; order Rhabditida; family Thelaziidae; genus Thelazia; species Thelazia callipaeda. Next base: position 55,405 of record UYYF01004539.1, read on the forward strand.
AAAATGCATAATATCCGAACGAAAAGCAACCTAAATATAGTAGCCAAAAAAAAATCCTAATTAACATAAATATGCATAGCAACGCCTAGAAAATTAGGACATTACTTCAATGCAAAAAAAAACTAAGTATTGCAGCAAAGCGTTTCACAGAGCTGGATTCCGATTCATTCTTCACGTCAAATCTCCTCTATACTTTATTATTCTTCCTTTATTAGGGAAGGATCATACCAAGCCGCAACTGATCAGCAGTGTAGTTATCCCTCACTTGGGTGCGCAAAGATGGATCTTCAGAAGTTATGATCCTGAAAAAAATACCACATACTGAACACGCATAATATTATCATTTTTCCCACTTTTAAATTTATGAGAGGAAATGGATTTAGACACTGTTTTTCATCTTTTCTAACTTCCATTTAAATTGATCCAGAATTTCTTCCACACTTTTAACGTGGAAAACTTTCCGATGCAGACTTAATGCAGTTTTAACTTGCGGGTACTGGTATAGCAATTGCTTTACCTATTCTGTAATTGACAGAAAATATGACACAAACTAATTTCTTTTTGATTTCTAAAGCAAATATTTGATTTGATTGAATACAATAACTTTTTACCAACACATTCTTTCAAAAATATTTACACGACTAATTTTCGTACTTCCTGCTTCAATTCCTCCCAGTTCTCAATCTCTAACCAATTGAAGCAGCCAGCATTTCGGAGATTCCGCAAGCTCGGGCCGCTGCTCTTCCTCTTACATCTCTTTTTCAGGCCTTTCGTCTGGAAGAGCGGCCTAAGCCGTCTTCACCGATAACTGTTTCAAACAATACTGGCTGCTCCTCATTTTGACGATATTATTCATTATCTTCGTACAACGCTAATCGCTGACGAAACCTTTGTTATCTCTATAAGATCTGTATGTAATAATGATAATCAATACTCTGCTCTACTGAAATTTATTCATAATAGATGTGATAAGCATACTAACGGTTGGACGCTTTTTGAAAAGCAAATCTCGTATTTCAACGTTTAAGTCAACTCCCTTTTGACACAAATACGATCTAATTGTGATTCTAAAAATTCGATCACTACTTTCCTAAGCGTGTTTATTGTGTGGAATCGATAGAAAAATGACATAAGAAACCTGCTAGAAATACGAGCTTAAGCTAGAGCTTAAAACATGTGAAATCAAATAAATTACATAAAAAGTTTTAAAATTTAACTGCATTGTTTCTATAACGTATTTTTGGAGAGCAAGGTACAGACGAGATTTGCTTCTCAAAAAGCGTAGTAGCGCAAATATGTGGGTGTAACTAATCTAGAAATATTATTTGATTTAATCAAATACAATAATGAAATGTACTTTTAAACGCAAACACGTTTATATTTTCGCTAAATATTCAAAAGTCATGATTTTTGAAAGAAAAAAATTCAATGAAACGTCCTAATACAATTTATAGAGCTTCATCACCGAACAATTCGAAACCACACCAACTTCTCAACAATTTTAAGCTTCAGATACATATTGAAATGAGCTCCCGAATTAGTAGAAGCCCTCCCTTTTGACACAAATACGATCTAATTGTGATTCTAAAAATTCGATCACTACTTTCCTAAGCGTGTTTATTGTGTGGAATCGATAGAAAAATGACATAAGAAACCTGCTAGATTCCATACAAAGGCGATAAAACCCGTGTGCTAATGTTTCTAAAATTGCGGCTCAAAGCAACCGCAGCATTACCCTTCATGTGTCTGAAAAACTGCCGAGTTATACCTTCCGAATAACAAGAAAGCATCTCCTATTTTTATAAAAAAGAAGCATTATGATCTGAAATTTCTGACCATACACTTGAATTACTTAAAGAGTACGACCAAGGAAATGTTAATGTTAACCTTGAGATACTTTCAGGTAGCAACTTTAGATGGTGGAACTCCGCTCAATATAACATGATATGCCAGACCAGGAAAGAAATACAGCAACTGGTTTGGCATAATTTTCTTGTCTTCATAATCATGAAGAATCCTGTCTTGTGAGGCACAATTTCTCGCCTACAACAAATAACAATACATTACATAGGAAAACAGTTGTTGAAAAGAACTCCAAACTTTACTAGCATAAAAACTATTTTCAACTGAATGATAGTGATTATTACCTCAAGGACAGGACACTAATAATCACGCCTGAATGGCGTTACAGCCATTCGGCAGAACATCCTGGAAAACCACTATAAAATCAAACCCCTCTGCTTCAAATTAATAGAGGGGTTTCCGATCGTGAAGACAATGGAGCGGCACGTAGCACTGGCAGATTTCCTGCCTACAAAAATTTATACTTTAACCAATGCAGCAGTTACCTCGATAAAATTTTAACTCGCAAGCTTGCCAGCTAAATATGTCACTTTTTATCTTCTTTTTATTCAACAACATATATGTAAACTGATTTCTGCGCAAGATAAAATAATAAATGACGTATTATCTTAAATAGAGCACACGTCTAGTCTGCTTACGAAACCAACTTCACCTTACCTATCTCAAATAGAAAGCAGTGAGCGATATATCTTGATGAACAAGGGCAGAAAATTGAGTGCAAATAACGCATATGGTGAGTTTGGTCAAATTCATTGCCAAGGATGGCTTACTGTGCAAGTGACAAAAGTTTCCAGAGTTACCAATTCACACACATACTATAATTTTCACTGAGAGTGTATATATGAATGAATGAAAGTGACCAAAATTGCAGCAATAACGTGCTTTCATAAAATCATTTTCGCATGGCGCTATCTCAGAAGGCACTCTTGTATAGCGAAATAGGTAAGAAAACCCACCATGCAAAGCTATACAAGATGCGGACGAATAAAATCTCGTCCACAGTTGATTCATCAAAATGGCTACGATACGGAAACATTACCCCGCAGGATGAGGCATGGCACGATACTGTTATCTACAAGATAGAAATATGTTTG
>UYYF01004540.1:0-12833 GCA_900618365.1 Thelazia callipaeda
CGAGCGCTTGAGCGGCCACTAATCGAATCGCATCACAAAGCATGAAATGAAGGTTAAACGGAAAAAACCGAGCCTGGAATCATATATGAAAACAAATCGAAAACAGGTGAGGTTGCTGAAAAAAGCTTCGTGAAAGATATAAGAAAGCACTCAACTAGTGTACAGGAACCAGCAGAACTGAGTGCTGGTACGTACAATAAGAGTGCAGAACACGGCCCAACGCGAGAATCAAGAAGATTAACCTCTGACCTGCTGAACATGATATATATATAAATTGAATTTTACAGATTTCAAACATCCTAGCTTAAGGATTGTGTGATTAAATAAAGTGTTTACAAGTGTAGTTTCCAACCAAAAGAGAAAAGAAGGTAGACGAATAAAAACCCTGTTAATTATATCTAAAAGCTTCTGCAATGGCTCGATAACACTCCCACACTGCCGTTGCAGCAATGTATCTAGTTTATATGTTCGTATAATTCGATCTTGAGAATTCGTTATCAGGAAATCACCACGACGAGTAATTAAAATATTTTTTATCTGAAAAACTTGCACAGAATTGCGAAAAACACATACTTTGAAAAAAATATCTATATAAAATTTAAAGAAAATATTTTACGTATTTTTAAGATAATTCCAAAAAACAGTAATAATTTGCTAGCTCAAAAAAATATTTTCCATGACGGAATTTAAATATACCTGATGTGCAGCATTCTGTTTGACGTAAGTGATAAGTTCCAATGTTTTCGCATCATAAAAGGCAATACGACCTTTACTACTACCAGTAACTATATACTTTCCACGACGATCAAATGTTCCAACGGTGACTTCGCCTGGTTGATCATCAATTTCCTCCGAATACTTTATCTAGAGTACACTGAAGTTACACAGAGAACAAAATGCGTTACAGGAATAGTTCTATTAAAAAATCAAATACAATCGGTAACAATATGAAAGAAAAATAAGTACTTCAGTTTGTCGCTTTGCTTCCAAATCAAGAAGAACTGGATAAGCACCCAAATATACAACTAAAACGTGCTTATCATTTCTGTAAAGATAATTGAGTATGTAAATACAAGACAAATCTCGAATGAACATACTGAATGGTAATAATAATACCGTTCCTGATCCATTGTGTCGCTATTATAGTCTCTATTAACATTAGGAAAAGATTTCCATTAACTAGTAATCATTTTTCTGGCAAAATCGTCTTTAGAGTTTTTTCAATTTGTTTTTTTCACTTTTAATTAGTTAGATGAAAGATATGGACTACTGCACAAAAATGGCATAAACATTAATCATATATTCATGCTGCAAATAAACCAACCGTGGATTGAACATTGCGCATAAAACAGGTGATCCGTAAATCTGTCTCTCAATCCGCATTCCTTCCATAACATCCCAGACTGCGACAGACCAATCATTGCTAGCTGTTAACAACTTACGTCCATCACGAGACCAACTTAATGACGTTATCGAGTAACCATGACATACCCAACTCTAGCATAACACCCGATTTTTTCAAATGTATTATGAAATAATAGATAGGACTAATATACAACAAATAACAATAATAATTAATGCATAATTCATATTTTTGATCAGATCGATAAAGAAGAATTAACAAAACTGTATTACTTACTTTAACTACACCCTTCGTTATCACATCAAAAATATATACGCGACCATCAATACTTCCCACGGCGATAAGAGAACCCCATCGGTTGAATTTACAACAGTTTGCAGTGCCAGACTGAGTATTCAACACACCATCTAATTCTTCAGGGAAACATACTCCAAAGTTTTTATCTAATAGCTCTGAATTCATCATTTTTGGTTTTTGCCTGACTTTCAGTACCTGAAATAAAATCAAAAAAATTTTCTTTCCCACACAACTTATAAATATGCTCATACACATGCATGATTCTTACTGCTAAATGACCCTCCTGACAGCAACAGATAAATACAGACCCACCCAACACAATAAATATTTTGAATACGCATTGCAACATTGATAATTGAAGCTGCAAATTTTTTCAAGCATTGAGCATTTCCGTCGCATGCTACAAACTTTGAAATGTTATCATCTCTAGATTTGAAATGAACGGAGAGTAAAAGATTTGGCTTGGTCTATTAATAAAAATCAGTATTGAATTACTTTTAATGTTATTCATATATCTGCTTCTGCTAAATTTGGATATACATTGTGAGTATTTCTCAGTAGTGATTAATAATGTGTTGTGGACAGCAACTGACAATATGGATGACATTGAAGTCAATAAAACGGAAATGACATATGCTAAGCTATGCTAAATATTTGAAATGGAAAAATATGAAATAAGAATCATGGAAAGAGCTAACAGTAATATAGTACAGAAGCATTTCTGCTAGATTAGCAAATCTGAAAAACTGTTTACAGTAATTTTAATTTGATTTTTCTGAAAAGTTTTTTTTTTTAAAATCAGCCTTTAATCTGCGCATGTGATTACTAATTTTCATGCTCCAAAAATATGAAAAAATAGTTCAAAATAGTGTCATTTCATGGTAAAAATTTGTTTTTTTTGAAATGAAGTATGAATTTGTGTAATTATTTTCCATAGTTTAAAGGCTTGCCAATAAAGTGCATTATTTACAAAGCGTGTGACGTAATTTTGCAGCACAAAAAAAAACACTAATGAACTTTGGCCTTTCATAAAAGTTGTATTTGTTTTAACACTATTCTACAAAGATTAGACTAAGGCAGTAACATATAAAAGGATAATATGGGATTATTTTTCAATACGCAGGCCAATTAATGTGATAGAGTAATTCAGCACAATGAGATTATTTTTATTTGCTAATTGTTAACAAATAATACAAGCACTCTAAGCTTTTCAGCTATTGCTTTTTTATATAATTATTTATTTTTATCATTTTTCACATGATTAAATGATGCAGTTTAAGCAAATAAAGTTTGTGAAGCGATCAAATGCTATGAGATGGCAGTTTGTTTACTGACCTTGAAGGTCCATGCTTGAACTGCAAAAACTTGAATTTTTGGTAAAATAATTGGTTACTAATTTGATTACTACATGTTATGTTATGAGTAAATACATTGCAACTCAAATATTCATTGCTAGCAGTAAAAACAATTGAATGAAAAGTTATATCGTTTTCAATTTATTGCTTTGTCAGTGCATTTTATTTTATCAGTATTAAAACTTTGCATATTTTGTGTAAACAAAAAAATAAACGATTTATTTTCCTTCAAAATATCCTGTCAGTTTAGCATTGTCTATATTGAGATTATATTGGCTTTGATTTTGATTTTAATTTTATTTTTGTAAAAATTATCGAAGAATTGGCTGCTATCAAAATCCATAAGTTTCATACAGCGCAGATACTTTTGCATGCAGCAAAATACGAATATAAGTATTTTAGAAATAGTTTCTTAGTACAGCAGTACTTGAGTTATGTTTGTTATCGCAGAAGAATTTTTATCGCTTATCAAGTATTTATCAACATTGCTCACAACAACAAAAGTTAGTCAAATTATATGTGGCAACTATTTATTCTCGTAATTACTACCAAACTTTACGGAATAACAAAGATTATTTCATACTGAACACAACTATTCCAATTATTGCATTTGTTGATAATTATTTTGCATTAATAGCCAGTATAGTGAAATTGTGCCAGCAAAGTTTAACTAAATGTATTGATGATCACACAATCGTTTAAAATTTTTTACAGTTTTTCAATAGTGTTAAAATAATCTGTTAGAAAGTAAGTTTGTATCAGTAAAAAATTATAATCTAGAAAAGTTATAACTAAAAGCAGTAACATAATTTTCGTTTGCTTCGAAGAATTAAACTATATTATATTTCATTACTTTTATAAAAACAAATATTACAGCTATGTTCAAGATTCTTATCAGTATTAATACTGTCAACGATGTAGTACTGTGACTAATGATAGTAACGTTTTCGAAAATTCGCTTATCATTTTGAAAATTCGAGCTTATTATCAAGAAATCAAATATCGATATTAGCGATGATACTGGAGATAGCGAAGCTTGTTTGTTATCTCCAGTATTATCAATTTTATCTTTTGCTAATTTTATTTATGCCACTTTTCTGATTCACAACATTAGGATGTGATGATTAAAAATTGCTTCCGTTTTCCTGTAACTTTATGATTATGTGAATATAATATATTTGAAAAGTTTGTCATTATGTTTGAATTGGTAGAAGTAATATCAGAAGTATGTCTAAGGTTACTTTAGTAGTCAAATAAATTGAATTTCATTTTGAATAATAAAAGAATAATTTGTATTTAATTACTCTCTGCTGGTGAAATACTGTTGCGTTAAATTTGAGTACAAGTAATGCGTTAAATTTGAGTACAAATAATGCGTTAATAGTAAGTTTGATAAGTTTGGAAAAGTGCGTTTCAGTTTCAAATCTTTAAGCACAATTTTATACTTTTATTTTTCCTTATTTTTTATTTTAATTTGCACGTTATCAGCTATAAACAATAATTTTTATCATATTATTAAAAATGACTGATGATCTTTGCTTTATTCAAAAATTAACTTTTTTCATTGCTAAACAAATATTTTTGCTTCAACTTCAACATATACCTTTATGCTACCACTGATCAAAGCCAGAAATATTGATAAATTAAAATTTCAGAAACTTTATTAAACAATTAATTACTTAATACAATTGAAAAATGAAGTATGAGGAGTATCGGTCACAAAAATTGCTTGCAAGAGCGATAAGAAAATTTAAAATACAAAAGACGTTGAGACGCTTTGAACTTCGCTTCATATCTCCAATTATTTTGCGTAAAATAACTGAAATTATTTATCAGACTACTGAATTCTTTTATTTCTGAAAATGATAAAAAGTTTGTGAGACTGATTTTATATTTATGATTTATTTGCTACATAAGTGATAATGTCTTATGTAATTTACTTCTTCTGTCAAATGAAAAGATTTCATTTAAAATTATTCTATCTGTATTAATTGCAAGTTTTCGATTCTTTCTTTCTTTCTATGCTAAATAATAATCATTTCAAATGTTGCTTAATGATTGCCATTTTCTTATTGTGTAGTACAAATTTCTGAATAAATTGCCACTATTCACTATAATAAATTTGTTTGCATTTTTCGACACAAAAATCTTGCGCTATTTTTTGCTAAATTTGCTTCAGAATAAATTAAATTATTTTGGACTACCCTCTTATTATTAAATTTATTATTTTTCGACTAATTAAATTATTTTGGCTAGTTGAATTATTATTTTGGATTTTTTAATTTGCTTTAAAATAAATTAAAAGTATTTTGAAGTAGCTAGCATTTTTAATTAAGATGAATAAAATTACCAAACTTGAAATTTATTTTACTTTATTGATATTTTTGTAGTTTAATAACTTTTTAAAAAAGACTGAAGTGAAGTTATTCATAAAAATATGGAAATCACGGCACTAGCAAATTCATTGTGATCATCAAAAAATCTCAAATAAATCCAGAATAATAATAATAATTAATAATGATAGTGATAATAATAATAATAATTATTATTATTATAATGATAATTAATATTATTCAAGTAGTAGCTCAAATTACTGTTAACTTGTTAATAATAATTATTATTATCAAAATTATTACTAAAAAAATTTGAATAATAATAATTATTATTATTATTATTATTATCATTATTATTATTATTATTATTATTATTTATTATTATTATTATTAATGTTATTATTATTATTATTATTATTACTATTATTATTATTATTATTATCAAGTCATAATTTAAATTACTGTTAACCGCTAGTACACATTTCATGAGGGTGGAACCTCAAATGATTTGTTTCAAATAGCTTACCATTTCTTTCACGAATTCAATAGTGATTATAGTTTCTAAGATAAATTTTAAGTTATATGGGTTTATCAGTATACTTGGCATCTTTATCGTTGGCCTCATCTTTTAATGGAAATTTTCAACAAGCATATTTACTTTCCATATTGAATCAGCCATATTTGGAAGTACATCAGGTATGTATTTACAGCTGTACTTCTACAAAATTTTATTTCCTTCGGAAATATAATGCTTAAAGTAGTGCAACTCATCAATGTAATTGAATTCTAGTTCATTAATGAATCTACAATAGCCCGAACTGGCAAACCAATTGATCCATTGACTTTAAATTTTATCTGGTCTGTGATCAATGTTATGAACCCAATATCGGGTATTGTTGGTCAACTGATTGCATATTTAATTTGTGATCGCATTGGTCGTCGCTGGACAGCTATCACTTCTTGTCTTATAGCTATTCCTGGTATGAAATTCATCACTGCGAAAAGAACCAATTATACATCAAAGCTAAAATAAAATTACTGATGTGTATATTTCCTGAATTTTCAGGAAATATGCACATCAGTAATTACTGTTAACCGCTAGTACACATTTAATGAGGGTAAAACCTCGTATGATTTGTTGTACTCAAAATAAACGTAAAATTATTAAGCAAAACTTGAAAATTAATTGCTAATATTTGGAATTATTTTTGGTAAGTACAGATATTACTTAGCTGTACCTTCATTTTCTTATCTTGCTGTTTGCTATACATTTTAAAAAGATTTTGGTTTAGGTTATGCCATTATCAGTTAATTATTTGCGTCTAATTTTGGGCAAATGCAGCTAGCATTGTAAATAGCCCTGTTTATTTCGATGCTTACAAGAATGTTTTAGCACTAATTCTTTCGATGCTTACGAGGATATTTTTTCCATACTACGAGGTTTTAGTACTGGGGCGTTTTCTCTGGGGTACTGCGAATGGTCTTGCTATAGTTGTTCAGGCAGTTTGGGTAGTAGAAAGTGCGCCACCTACGCAGCGTGGACGTGTGAACTCTTGGCAAGAAGTAATTGCTACGGCTGGTATATATTTTCTTGAATCATTGATGCAATAACGTTGTGCTCTTAGAAAAAAATTGTCTAAAAAACTTAAAAAATACGGCAGCGCTTTAAGACACAAAATTTTTAACTAAAATACATTCAAATATTAAACAAATTACATTTAGCACGTAAATACTTACTAAAAATCTTTTTTCAGTAAAAATAAATAAAAACAAATCCAGCATTCTTATTAAAGTACTGTTATCAGTGAATACTTTTAAATAAACATTTGCACCAGTTCATTCTTATGACTTACAACTTAAAAGTTCTGGATTCTAAACTTTATACAACTAAGAAGTTCTTGATTCTAAACTCATAAAAAATAAAAACTGAGATAATTTAAATATATTGATATATTTTTTGATCCTTTTAAAAAAATGTCGGAAAATTGTTTCAAATAAATATTCATATTATGTAAAAAGTACCTATTTTTACAGTAACGTATTAAGTTATTAAGGTAATTTATTAACGCAAGCAATTGGAGTGCCATTATCAACACCTCAGCTTTGGCCGTTGATGTTTTTGCTGCCTCTAGTTATCACTATTATTTGTTTAATAGTATTTATTTTCATGTATGAATCACCTCAGTATTCTCTAATGTTTGTTCATAATCGACAAGAAGTTTGCTGATTTTCTCAATATTTTATTAAACAATTAAATAGTTTTCAGTTTATTTATAATTGCAGTTTGAAGAGTTGTTATATAAGCTAAATATTAAATTGAATGTCATTTTATGTCTTTAATTTTTTTATCATATGCAGATTAGATTTATATTACTTAATTATATTTTTCAAATCATTTGAAAAATTTAATCGGAAAATTTCAATAAATCAGAAGCAATTTAGAATCTTAACTGTAGGCTGCACTTGCAATTCGAGCTTATCATGGTTTGAAAGATGATACTGATATTGATAAGCAAGTAAGAAAATGTGAAGAAGATGGTGAAAAAAAAGAAGAAAGAAAAAAGAGCATAGATAATTCAGAACGACCAAATGGATTTCAAGTAATGTTTATGCCATGGAAGGCTGGCGATCCTCTTTCAACTGTGATACGATTCGGTGCTTGGGTTGGAATAATGGTCAAGGTGAATCGTAATTTTAGCCTTCTTTGTTTGATTAATTTGTCACTCTATTTTATTTAAGAAAAAAAAAAGTTGCTTGAAACTAATTTTAAAATTATGCTCGCATTTTCAGTATTATCATAAAAGTATTTACTAGTATTTCTGTAGAATTTATAATAGCAGTTTTTTAGATTATTTTTTCAGATCGCCTATGTATTTACGGGTGCACGAGTCTTACGATCATTCAATACATTCATTTATTACGATTTAGCCAAATGGTCACGAAACTTTTCACAGGTTTGTATAATTTTTGTTAATTATTTACTTCATTCGACTTCAGCTGCAAATGCGTATGAAGTAGTAATTTGAAAAAATAATAAAATTATTTTTCATCGATTAATTATAATAATGTATTTTTGTATTTAAAAATGATACTATTTGAATTATATCCAGAATAATTTTAGAATTCAAAAAAGTAGTAATGCAATCATATAATTTAAAATCTATAATAATTCATAATGATTTTGAGATGAAATTCAAGCAATACTTTTGGTCTCTTAAATTTATCTAATTGCATAATAGTGTAATGGACAAAAATGATCATTAAAAATATTTCAAAACTTTTCAGTAATTAACTTTGTTTATTTAATGTTCATGGTCAGTAATCCGATATTATTAGTATTAAAATAGAAGCGAATAATAAGGATAAATGAAATGTTTACAGTGGGGTTCACTTGTTAACACTATTATTCGCTTGCCTTTATCAGTGATACCAATCTTTATCATTGAAAGTGTTGGGAGAAGACCGATGATAATTTTATCAGAGTTTATGAGCATACTTTTCCTATCAGTGACAATGGTTTCCACTTGTATTGGTGAAGGAGCTCAAGTAACTTGCAGTTATCCATCCACATTTTATCTTTCTTATCAATGTTGGAAAAATCAATCTGAAAAAATTTCAAAATTTCGCGGGAATTCTTTTGAATTGAATTTTATCAATTAACTTGTTTGTTTGTTTGATTGTTTCCTTTAACAATAACCCAAAAAATTATTTATAACATTTTGATTGATAAGCAAATATTTATCATTGATAAAATAAATATTTATTAAATATTAAAATAAAAAAATGTTTGACAATAATAATATTCTGATCTCAATTAAGAAGAGTTTTTTTTTTTAGCTAGGAACACTTCTCAGTGTATCGATGTTACTCTTTACAACATCACTTGGTATTGGTTCAATATCAAGATTCTATTCTGCTGAATTGGTACCAAAAAGTATGCTACTTCAAACTGTTACCATCCTATCACTCATTGAATCATCCACAAAAATTATTTTAGATTTTGGATTTTATCCACTTGCAACTACTTTTGGTGGTTATTCGTTCCTTATTTTCATTCTTCCATCTATTCTCTTATTTCTTCTGATGTTTCGTTATTGTCCAGAAACTAAGCAACGACCAGTAAATGTAATTCTTAACGAAATGGCACAAAAACTTAAAGTTGATGTTCAATTCAAAGTTTAGTTTAGTTGTTAGAACTGATCCAATTTCAATTTTTGAGTACAAAGAAATAACGTTAAAGAAGATGTAATCGAAAGCAATGCCGAAGTAAGCAAAAATAACTTCTCAGACTAAATGTTCATCAACACTTTTCTCCAACATCATCATTTTGCTGAATTTTTTGCTGTTTTTGAGTGAAACTTCGAGAAGCTGATTTATCTTGCACATATCATTGTTATTAGTGCTAATCATTGGTGATAATGCTTGTTTGTTGACTGAATGCACCGTACAAAAACAGCAACTTGAAGCTTTTTGATTGTAATTATTTTTATCTTAATTGGTACAAATCATTCAACTTCTTGCCTTCTAGCATTTAAATCAGTTGCATGTTGTATTATTATCAATTTCAATTGATTATTATTTCTGATGAAGAAGTTTTTTAAAATGCATTATTTATTGTAATATTTACAACAGTTCACGCATTTTGGCTACAAAATATTTGCTCATAACGTGAATACAAACAAATACTCAAACACATTAATATTTTTCACACTTTTAATTAAGGAAGTAGAACATTTTTAGCAAATAATGCAATTGTAATTATGATTCAATCAATTATTTAAAAATATGAAACTTTGCATGCATTAAAAATTATTTCAAACTTTTAATGCAAATATTAGAGGAAATTTTTTTTTTTTAAAAATTTTAATTTACAGATTACAAAAATGAATATGAGTAACTCAGAAAATTATTATACGGTATCCGTATACCCAACGATTTAATATATGATTACCCAACTCATTCAGTCTGGAAAATAGCACAAAACTACGAGAAAGGGAAATATTTAATTCTAGAAATATCACTGAAGAAAGATAAAGAGTCAAAATTCTTAGAAAAGAATTTAGTAGTTAGTTATTAAAGAATGCGAGCAATCCAAAATGTGCGTTGTAGAAAAGTTATTTCAGTTCAAATGGATTCAATGGGATACAAATATTTATCAAAGAAATTGATTTTAAGTAAATTTAGGTCTTGAAATAAACTTTATAATCTAAATACCAAAATTATAATTAATCTCAACTCAACTGCGACTAGTTTTTTGATATTATTTTATTACTTCTACTTTATTACTCAGTATCAATTGCAGCTGCTGCAAATTCTTCACGCCATAAAATTTAATTTTGCTTGAAAAGTGTAATTTCAACGTTTATAGTGATGATTCAAATAGAATTTCACTTGAATTCGCAATACGTCGATACCAAAATCATTCTCGATTAACTTCAGGCTGAGCACATAAAAGTGAAGTGTAATGTGGATTTTACTTATGACTTTTCTTAAGATATCAATGTCGCAAGTGACAGCTGATGTCAAGAAAACTTATTTGATCAATGAATTCCTGAATGCTCACACTGCTTATGGGCCTGGACTGGGAGTTTTCAGTGCTTATTTTTTTTCCACTTTTTTCTTGTCAAATTTAATTTTGGCATATATTAGAAAGTAATCAGAATACTTATTTAATTTACATATTTGTGGTATGAAAGGTTTCTGCTTGCAGCACCTTACTGGTATGCTGATATTTCGTATGACAATATACCTTTTGTTGGAAAAATCATTAGTGGTGGTAAAGAAGGTACAAGTTCTAGACTGCGCATAAATCCTATTAATCCATTATCAAAGAGTCCAGATAATCCATTTCCACCACTTTATAAGTAATTTTAAATATAATAACTTGGATGCACACTTCAAAGCATTTAGTTCTGTAACATTTATCATTTTAAGTTTGATTTAGAGCAAGGCCTTTACCCCCACACGTACCAGAACCGATGGATGTTATAGCTGTTCCACTTGAAGAAGAAAGTTTGCATGGCGAACCACTGTTCCCGAAAGGTTTTTTAGCAATTTTTATAATTAAATCTCAAACATCAAAATAAAACAATTTCTACGTGTAACAATAAAACAGCACATTGAAACAAGTATAAATTATTCATAAAAAGAGGTTTTGTTTTTCGGTAGTTCATGTTTTGAAATGGATGATGAAAATTAGACATTTCTAATTTTTTTTAAACTCTTGGATATTTTAGAGTTAAGTCTTCCATCTGAAATTCAAACTGTGATACCAGAAGAAGAAGAAGAAGAAGCATCTGATGACCTACTAACAGGTGCTGTTGCTTTAATTCCTAAACTGATCGAAAGTAATTTGGCAACCGCTCATCAATCGTTAAAAACAACTGATGACGGCAACGAATTTTCGAAGTCTTCAAACTACAATCCTTTTAATAATCCGTTTGGAGAAAGTATAGCAAGACAGAATGAAAAAGGAGATAGAGTTGTGCATTCTGATTCCACTTCTCAAACTAGTGATAACATTTATTTAGGTAAATTAATTTTTATACTTCATTAACAATTTAGTTTTTTCAGCACTAAAAATGAATCATTTATGTTTTTAACCTTTTTCTTCCACTTTTTAAATCAACACTTAGACGCTGCAACTGATTTGTTTCACCTGCTGCATTTCATTAAATTTCATTTGTGAAACTGAACAATAAGTAAGTTTATTTTTTACGTTAATTTATCACCACTATCACTTTGTTTCATTTCAAATCATTCATTCGTATACACATATTTAATGAAACGTATTTAATGAAGACGAATAATATTGCTTTCCCTACTACTCATGACTTGTTTATTAGAATACTTTGAAAAAATTTGAGTTCCTGTTTAATAAGTTTCATTACTCGTTTTTTTATGAAAGGAAAATACCGATGATATCAAAGATCAGCAAAATATGCAAAACAATATGAAAACAAAACAATTCCCGGATGAATGGTTTATGGATTCTGATGGTCACATTGTCTGGAATCCAAAATCAGTAATAAGTAAAGAGAATTTCAAAATTTTATTATATTTCTTTCATTTTTTTTATTTGAATCAAATTATTAACTATAGTCAATTTTTTTAGTTTCAGATACTTTAAGAAGCAGGAACAAAAGAAATTGAAGCATATAATTCCTTGATCAATATGCTAATTTACCATAAATATATGCTTTGACGTCTCAACTTATTTGAAGATTAAATTTTTCAAAATACTGTACAATTTGAAACGATTGTTTGATTTTCTCACTTTGACTGAATGATTCATTTAGATAATCACATTTAAATAATCTTAATATATTTGAGGAGAAAATAGCTTCAACAAGCTAAAACAACCGTAGTCAGCCATTATCACTTTACTGCAAATATTTCAATTTGCTGTCAAAGAACTGCTTAATGTCTAAAATATTCTACATTTTAGACTGAACATTTTAATGCTGCAGTTTTTTTTTTTTTTTT
>UYYF01004540.1:15244-60090 GCA_900618365.1 Thelazia callipaeda
GAGTGCTAAAATTGGAACCGGAAGACTTCACAGCTATAGAATACGATATGAAGCAATTACTAAATAAATGGGGGATTCAAAATCAACCAGCATGTTTGGCGAAGTTGCATATGGAAAGGGGCGAGCTAGGACGTGGGCTTCATTGCGTTGAACAAAGAAGTGAACTTATGAACTTATGCTTCTGCAGTTTCATAATATTCGTGTAAATATGGCACCCATATCTATCCCTGGAGGACACGATTTTAAAGCAGGATAAGGCTCACAGCATTTATATAGCAGTTATTATGCCCTATCTAAAGACTAGATACAACCTCGTAAAAAATTCAATATTGGAAATGTATTAACAGCCCAGAAGGCACTCTTGTATAGCGAAATAAAAAGAAAACCCACTATGCAAAAATATACACGATGCGATTCGGAAACATTACTTCACACGATGAAGCACGATACTGTATTTTCGAATATAGAAATATGTTTGGAGGTGAGAAAGGTTGCGCCAATATTGTGGGCAACGTGTGAAGATGGTGGACCATCTAGCAACGCAATGCGATAAAATTTTATTGCATGACTATGTTAGAAGTCATAATGAGATGCTGCGATACATCCATTTAGAACGCTGCAAAAAGTATGACCTAAAAGCATTCTCACGCATGTGGAGCCATTCTTTTTAGGAAATTATCCCTAATGAGAGCGGATAAATTAGAGTCGACAGGCGAGTAAAAACTGCAATTAGAATGAGAACGGTTCGTCCAAACATCCTCATGTTCTCCGTGACAAGAAATGGCACGGAGTATTCCTGATAGAGGTTGGCTTCACTGATCAAGACTGGTTAATAGCAGTTAAGACCGAGAAAAAGCAAAACTATGATTTACTAGCTAGTAAACTCGGGTCAGAGATGAGATGCGGAACGGAAATAATTCTGTGTGTGATGACTTGGGATGGGCTAGTGACGACAAACTTCCTTAAACGTTACACAAAGGAAATCATTGTATCTGATCACTCTAGGCATGTGTTCAGTTGATAGTGCTCAAGAAGATGCTCGAAATCATCTCAGTCGATCAGTGCCGTGGATTTGACGAGGGCGAAGCGGCAAAGATCAACACAGCAGAACTGAGCGCGAGGCGAGTGCAGTGACCTGCGCCAGAATCAGTAATAAAGAAGATAAGATTGACCTCTATATAAGAACCTTGTAAGCTCGATAACATTAAATTTCACTTTATTTTATGTTGAAATATTAAAAATATATTAAAAATTTAGCCACAAGAATGTAACATTTTTTAGACGCATTTTCACTGTATCCTCATAAGATTTTTAGCTCACTTCTGAATTATCCGTTGTTTTTTTCCTTTATTATTGATAAAATGTAACGCAATCAGTTTATTGTTTAATGTTCTAATGGACTCAAAAAATAAAATGCAATGAATGGCCTAATATTGAAAAGTTTTAGAATAGTTTTGAAAAGCCTTTGCATCAAAAATTGTGAAATCAATTATAATTTTGATTAATAGCATTAGAGTTTACGGAAAGTAAGTTTGCGTGCACACTTGATTTGAAATTCAGAGGCTAGAAGTAAATTTATTCAAAAGTTTAGAAAGCAATAGACAAATTTGGTTAGTTTTGTGAGGAAAACAAGAAAAATTTCCAGGTTACAGTAAATCCAACGTGCAAATAGCTTGTCGCTTAACTATTATTTTTCATGGCATAATAATAATAATAATAATAATAATAAACTTGGTAAAATGAATAAAAACTAATATTTCAAAGTAGTGTACGTAGAAATTTGCAGATAAAAATTTTAATGCTGTGTGTCGTAATTCGTAAATGATAGATTGAAGAGTTGCTGTTGTAGAATGTGAATTATGCGACGCATTTCTTCCATTGCATTTGCCTGAAATGCTTTCTGTTATTAATATAAAAATTATACAGTGAAATAATAATAATAATAATTACAATAATCGTATAGTTTGTTGTCATTAATGAAAAATTACTTATTTATTTACTTATTTGTTTCTATATTTATACTGTTTATTTATTTACTTAATTATATGATTACTTGTCATAATTTCCGATCATTGAATAAGCCACAAAATGTGCATGTGAAAGTTTTGTGCAGTGAGTGTATTTGTCAGATGGATAAGAATCACAAAAGAAAATGTTAGCATATTTCAAGCGTGCTTTACGGCAATACTTTTTAACAAAGTTTTTATTGAAAAAAAAAACCAGTGATTTTTTTTTCTTTATTTTATTTATTGGTTGATTACCTGCATCAAAATGTGATTTTTTGCAAGTAGTAACGTAGCAATTTTCGATAATTTTCTTACGGATGTACCATTAGCATATGGTAAGATAGCTCGTAAATCGTCGAATGCTTCGTTGAGATCATGCATACGACATCGCTCACGAAGGTTAACGCTGAGGCGAGTTGCTTGATCAGATAAACGCATCGATGATGACATTCGCTTCTTCTAATTACCTGCGAGAAGCAAATTTATTATTTCAGACTTAAAACTTAAAAAAGTAGCAGATAGATAGAGATTAATTGTGTATAAGACTTAGTACAATTATATTCTAGAAGAAAATGAAAAATTTATTCAACATGCCAGTATTTGGCAGCTGTGTTTAAGTACAGTAGGCAAATGAAGCGCAACAATTGGAGAATAAAATGCTAAGCATTGAGCCGAGAAAACTTAATTAAATATGACAACTTATTATGGATGTGAGTAGTAAGACTACTTGCATGTATTATTTTTCTTTTCACTCATACATTGACTGCTTGCTTGCGATGCGATATATTCCGAAATTCATTCTGCAAACTATGCAAATTTTTAATTCTCTCAAACAAATCTTTTAAACTCCTTCTCATCTCTCACAATTTTCTTCTTCATTATTTCAAGTGATAATCTTTTTACTTGCTAGTTTAGCAATAGTCCTTCCAGAAGTACAGTACATTTATATTTATATCACTCACAGCTATTGAAAGTATTATACTCTCCACTGCGTCAAGACTGCTACGCAATTTTGATTTTTTATTCATTACTTTTCATTCTTTTATATTATTCATTTATTATTAATATTTGATAGCGTTAGTTTTATTTAATAAAATTTATAGCATTTACTATTATTGAATGAATGAATGAAACAGAAACTTTAATCGTTTTTAAACGTGTATTTAACCACAAAGCAATGTGACAAATTTTGTCAACACGCTTAATAAAGCATCGTACGCAAAATATCATTTATTCTATCCAACGCAAAAAATATCGTTGTTGAACAGTAGTGTTCAGTAATAATTAATGATCAAGAAATTGAAGTCTAACTGATAGATTCTGCTAAAGTTTTAGAGTGCCATCACATTGGAGTTGGAATATAACATGTCTATTCAATACAGTATATTTCAACACTAACAGATGATCATTTTGAACTCTCAATCAATAAATGAATAGATTTTGCCTTTCCTCCTTGCAACTATCAATTTGATCTTTGATAAAAAATTATCAATAGATCAGCACTTCATTGCTATTATTAGTGTATGTCTTAATTTGTGTTAACTTATATTTGAGCTATTGCTAATGGATTCTAGAACAAGTTCAATCTTGCGTGCACCAATTTAATTATACTCTTTAAAGCTCGAATAAAACATACAAAATCGAATTAATTGTTGTTTGTGAGAAAAGTTTTCTTGATGATAGATGACAATTTAAGAGAGAGTTTTTTATACCACAAATCTTTTTCGATACTAACTCAAACTTCACATTAATTTTACCTATTAATAATCAATATTTGTTCAGTACAAAAGTGGTCTATGAGTATTTGAATTAGTAAGAATATTTTATGATATAAATCAAATCGTTATAAGTTATATTTCTGTTAATGGTATTAGTAGTAATGATAGTGATGTTATTATGATTATAAAAGTTACCAAAAGAAATTTCAAACAATTTCATTCGTTGCGTTTTAACATTCATACTCCCGCGTTAAAATGTGATACTAAATTCGAAGTTTCAGGCTTTGTTGGCTATTTAAGTTTGTGTTGTGAGTGTGTTGAAAAGGTAGTGGGTTGTAGATGAAAAACAGTTAAAGATGCATTTTTTGGTTTTTTGACATCATTTGATTTATTATGAAGTCAGAATTACTGAGATGTTCTTCACATGTGGTGACAAGGCTAACTGGCACAATAGAAATAGCACAGAATGCATTTATTCAAATATGATGAACTATATGGTACTTCACTTTGGTCTACGTGAATTCATTCTGTTCGACTTTTGGAAAACAGGGTCATCTCTTGGTTTGTTGATTTAACTACTTCTTATGCATTTTACTTCATCATTTTGTTGCACTAATCTTTGATTGATGAAATCAAATTAAGATCAAATTTACCTTGACCTTGTAAGTTATTAAGTACATAATTTAACACTTTCAGAATATCTGCCACTTTTTTTGTATACGAATCATATGGTGTTACGGTTTTGGCAAAATGAAAAATACTGTTTAAAATAAAGAATGAGAAGAAAACGAACACGTGGTGGGCAGTATAAATACATTATTTCATTAAGTTGAGTGGATATCATAGAACCATTGATAATTATCGAAATTTTGAGTAGTTCAGACTCAGCTCCTTATTCATCATAGCACATATCTCATATTTCAGGTCTAGCTGGCTCAGTGCTGATTGTTTTCTTAATGAGCATTTTATATGAAGCAGTTAAAGGTTTATTCTTTCTTTTGCACTAATAAATTGAGTTATGTTTACATAATTCGAGAAATTGAGTTTTTTGAACTAGTTGATTCTCCATTCTGATAATTTTATTTACTTATTTCTGTAGCGGAATCCTGAGATTAAATGCTTGCATCAATACACTTTTTAATATGATATAAACACATTCACCAAGCTGTAAACCTGTGTTTAGTGTTATTTTTCATCTAAAAAAACTTTGTTTTCTAATCATCTCGTAGGAAGTAATGAGTATTCGAAATCAGTAATAAGTGATTGTTTGAAAACTTCGTTTCTTTAAAATAAGCGAAGTATTTTTTCATTTGTATTACAATAGAATCATAGTCAGTTGATTGTTGCCATTAGGGCTTCGAATGCATCTACTGGAAAGTAATGCTAGTGAGCGACAAAATCAGTCAAGAGTACTTGCACAGTCAGGAAACACCGAATCGAATTTAGGACTTGTTGACGATGTTAATGCTAGAACGGTCTCATATTCAATTTTTCACAGGTGAACTGATTCTATCTGTTATCAATACTTAACAAAGTATAAATTTTTACATCCATCTCAGAAATTGAAATTGCTTGACCTTAATGTATGAATATGAATAGACCATTGAGAAATGTAGTTTGTGAAATTGACTGGATAAAATTTTATAATCCTTATAACTTTCTAGCAAAAAACACTTAATATTATTTAGTTTCAGGTGATTAAAACTTGTTTTCATTGATTTGAAGTATTGTAAGTTTTTAATCCCACTGATAATCAAAACTCATCTTGTAACCGAATTGTTCCGAAATTCTGTTCCTCTATTACAAAATGAATTATTTTCACTTTGTTCAGTATTGTAAAGTCACTAGAAGCATAAGAAGTTATTTCAGATTTGGATTGAATTTATTTTCATGGTATCGTGTTGTGCAGTCTGGGTTATATTTTGTACAGAGTCTTCTGGCCTACACTTTGATGCTCATCGCAATGACCTTTAATGTTTGGATAATACTTGGTATTGTCTTTGGAGAAGCAGTTGGATATTTCTTGTTTTTCGAGTAATTGGAAAATGAATGAATGAATTAAAACGTAGCGGTCGACTGGCTTATTTGTCTCATTCATAACCATTTACATTATAGATAGATAAAAATATTAAGATATATCTCGTTTTAATCCATTTTATTTGTCCAAGCTGCGAAACTTGAAGAAATTTCAGTATGTTGCTCTATTTTCCTCGTAATCAAAGGGCTTCTACTACTCTCAGTTTATTCTGTTCTAATTGCTTGATTTCTATTTTTGTAATTATTAGTGCTGGTAACAGTAGGCTTCATGGTGTGCACTAATTCATAGTTTTTTTGTGATCAACTTTCAGATTACTTAATATCGTTCCATTCTGTTTTAAATGTCAAGGGACTGAAGTGGTATTTTGGGAGCATTTTCACTTATTCTTGTGCAAATTTTTTCAAAATATATGCACTTCACTACTAGATCATATTTTTGTTCATTTGGTTTTGTGGTATGAATTTCTATCAAATATTTGGTAACTTACCACTCATTTCTTGCTGTAATAAATAAAGTTTATTGAAATGAACATAACTAAGAAATAGTTCTGAGAATATTTTGAATTCAGCCACAGTTTATTTCTCCTAATAAGCTGGTTCTTGTCAAGAAGCAGGAAACAAAAGTTAAGAAGAAAAGAATCTCATTTGAGGTACTAACAACTGTAAGGCTACTAAAAGCATAACAACTGGTCCATATGAAACCATGGGTGCAGATTTCGGTTGTGGTTCATCTGGATTGAAATATGTTTTTTTCGACGTCGTGTCTTGACATAACTGCAATTATATAGATCATTTAAATGCGAAATCAGGGAGAAAGAAGAATTTTGCATTGCATCGTC
This sequence comes from Thelazia callipaeda, assembly GCA_900618365.1. Classification (NCBI taxonomy): domain Eukaryota; kingdom Metazoa; phylum Nematoda; class Chromadorea; order Rhabditida; family Thelaziidae; genus Thelazia; species Thelazia callipaeda. Next base: position 21,845 of record UYYF01004540.1, read on the forward strand.
TGGTCTTCTGTTAATTGTCTTATGACAAACTAATTCTCAATGTATTTGTGTTTTTCAATTTTGGTTTGTAACCTTGTCTTTATCTCCTGGATAATAAGGAATACCACTAGCGCGGAATTTGTGATAATTACAATAGCCATCCGAGTCCATGTTATCTGCGCAATCTAAATAAAAAATTGGTATTATATATAATTCGAATTACAGCAAATATAAATAATATTTTATCAGGAATTCACACATATTGCGATGATAAAAGAATTATTTTTGTTTCCTGACATTTGTCAAGTTTCTGGATTTTTACCACCTGAAACTTCTTAGTTATTCATGAAAGCTGATAAACCTTAAATGATCAGAAAATTACTAACGATCAAGCAAGGAAGTAACGTCTTCTAATTCTGTTTGCGTGAAATTTCGATGATAATATGCCTGAAAATTATATTAGAAATGTCAAAAAATTTCTATCACACGATAGATTGATTCGTATAACAGTTACACTTTTTTGTCTTTCAGAAAAAAAAGAACGCAAAAATGATTGCAACTTTGCATGGCAAGTAATTTTATCTAAAATGTATTATCGGCAGTCAAACTTGTTAAAAACGCTCACACACACATACATACTTTCAAAGCTGGTCCATTCTTGGTATCCCACAATTCAAACAACATTGAAGACGAATATCTTGGATATTCATTGCTATTTAGAATCTTAAACTTGGCATCTAATGTACACATCAGTGCTGCTAATGTCGTATCGTGCTAAAACGAAAAACGAAACTTTTGATTGCGATTAAAATTTTCTTTATTTAATAACGAATACTTGTAACACTTGAAAGTAATGATAAATTTGTTATGACTTGATGAAATAAAGGATTTATTGCTTTTCATATAATGTTCTTGCTGTAATTTTGTATTAAACTGCTAGCAAATTATATCACAAGTTTATCTTTTGAGCAAAGTTGAAATCGTCTCTATGAATTTTCTTCTAAATCATAAGTTGTGCAGCAGTTTACAAAAATCTATCAAATTTCAAGTCAAGTCGTGCCAAAAATTTGATGCAAAATTCCTCAAAAAAAAAACAAAACAAACAAACAAACAAAAAACAAAAAAGCCAAAAAAAACAAAACTAAAGAAAAATAGAAGACTTGATTACAAGCTGTTTCAGAAAAATTTTGATGCTTTTAATTTTTCTTGTTTGATCATTAATTAGTCAAATTTAGTACGATCAAATTTAAATCAATTATGAAAGCTATTTCAGATTTAGCAAAAAAGTTTGAAGTAAAAAACTTCATATAATAACACTTTAATTACTTAACTCAAGAAATTGTTATTACAAATATTCCTTATTCTTTTTAAGTAAAATTAATGCCTAGTAAGTAAATGGAGGAGTTATTTTTAGTTGTTATATGATATTTCGCTGTCAAAAACTAAAAAACTAATATTATTTTAAGTATTTTAAAATAATTTGTCAATAACTAATTTGTAAAAAATAACTAAAATGATTTGTAAGTAAGTAATTAAATAACTGCATGTAAAACAAATATATACTGGGAAAGATTTGCTTACCGCTGAATAAGCATAGTAGTTGAGATTTTCCATCCATTTGCAATGCGCAGTCCCTCTATTTTTAGGTTGCAAACAATGTAACTGTTATTGAAAGTAATGTTAGCATTTATCAGAAAATGAATGTAATAATGATTAAGAAGTTTATTGCTCAAATTTTAAAGCATATTAAACTAAGAGAAGATTGATTGTATTAGTAATTAGAAAAAGTAATAAAGTGTAAACGAATTAAACCTTTAGATCAAAATGATTTAACATTGACCATAAAACACTACCCCCTCGAATTTTACCAATCTCATGCTTAAAATCAATGCCATCATATGGTTTCAGATCTGTAATTCATGTTTATAATCTTTTTATCGTCGCACTTGAACAGTACAAAATAATAACAAATATCATTTACCTAATCCATTTTCAAAATTTTGGACTTTATTGTTTATTTGTGTCAACTGTTCATACAAGGCATCATTGACTGCTATTTGAAATCCATGTAATTTCTAAAACTTTGTCAATATTGTAATTATGTTGGAAGAAAAACTAAATGTATTTTCTAATAACGGAATTTGAGAATGTTTTTGAAAAGTTTTAAATACAACATAACATTTGTCATTGAAGAGGAAAAAATCAAATGTATGACTTTTAAAAAATGCAAACAAACATTAAATACGAGCAGTGCTAAATTTTAAATTGTTAAATTGAACTTTTAGGGTCATTATACAAAGAATAATAAGATGTAATAAGGCATTTAATTCTTTTTTAAGTCTTAATTTCTAATGAGTTAGATCATTTCTGAAGCAAACTTGAAACTTTAACAGTGACATAAGAGAATGCACTTTGTACAGCAATGATCAGTGTTTAGTTTTTAGAAACTGATAAACTTTGATATTATTTTTATTACTCTCATTTTATACTTACAACATACTTTTTTCAACTTCTGACGTTCATAATTATTGTTAATAAAGGGGATTACCTAATGTAAAAATTGAGAGGCAGATTTTTGTAAGACGATAGTTTTAAAAATGTAAATATGATAAATAAATTAACAAAAAAAAGAAAAAAAAGCAAACTTCGCAATAAAATGCATCGACAGGGCCCCAAAGATCATGAAGAGATACTGATTCTTTGCATATTTTTTCAAAGTCATTTGAAATATTCTGGAATTTAAAAGTTAATCAATCATGTATGCTTAAAAAATTATGATAATAAAACTGTCATAATTGTAATGATTAAAAAATTATGATAATAAAACTGTTGCAATTGTATGCATTTAATTTTTTTTGTACCACTTAAAATGACAAAAAAAATAAAATCAGAAATTTTTTATTAAATTAATGACAGCCATTTTTTTTTCTACTTTTACCTCATATTTCATGGATAAATCCTTCCATTCGGTAGTTAAATACATCATTTTTCGAAGCCAATCTTGTCTAGGACATTTTGCACTAGGATTACCTATCTAGAAAATATATCATGCAAGGTTTTAGTCTTTCTTACAAACTTTTGTATGCAAAATAATAGAAAGCTTTTTTCAGCAATGTGAATGTGTCCAAAGAGGTATCTTCGTGGTTGTAAAAGTTTACTTTAGTTCAAAAAATAAGACTGAATAATTTTATATAACTACGTAAGACTTACAAAGTCATGCTCATTTTTGACAGTATGAACTGGAACTGCTACAAAACCTTGAGGCCATTCTGTAATATTTGGAAAGTCAATGCCAGTACGTTCATTTACATATGGATTGTTATAAAACCCGATAAAATTTGATACTGCACTTAATAGAGTTCTGTTTACATCAGTCGAACGAACATATATCTAAAATTAACAAATACTATCAAAGCAAATTTTTCATTCTTTTATTTTATAAATTTTTGTTAACATTAAAATTTTTTGAATTTTACATTAAGTTTCACTTTTTAAATTTACTCATAATAAGTTCTATAATGTAAACCTCATTAGCATTATACAATGGACTCAAGAATTTGAGCTCTTTGACGTAACGATTATAGATAATTTTTCCCAATTTTACGTGCTGCGCCATTCCTTCCTTCAAATATTACATTTACAATTACAATTCAGCTATTGTTACTACTTTATTATTATTAATGAATAGTTATAATCACTATGTAATGAGAACAAAGAACGACTACTCTTGTTTGAATTGGAATTATTCACTATTCATTAATTACACATAATTCATTACAGTGGCAATTTCTCGTCACCGTTTTTAAATTTTTCGTCCTTTCCTCCACACATTTTTCACTTTTCGAACTATTTTGTATAAACTTTGACACTTTATTTTAAACCTAATTAAAAACTAAGTTCAATAAAGTATATTGTGATGATACATGTTTTATTCTGTTACCACTAATAATTATGCTAATCAGTAAAAAAAGTGCCTGATTCATAAATAAAAGTAATGAGTCAATTTAGCTGCAAAATAGCCAACAGCTTATATCTAAGAAAAACTCACTGCAGTTAGTTGTCCCCATCCTCTTGGCCAATCTTTTTCACTAATAGGGTCACCCAAGCATTTTTTGATTGGTGCTCTATCACCATGTCTCCAAATCTAGATAAATGATAGCCATTTTGTTGATAAATTTTATATTTGGAATGTTAAATTAATCAAATTACTTTGTAAACTTATTGACAGTCATAAGCAAAATTTAATTAATATGATGTCTTTTGACTTATCTTAAATTATCATAAAAAGAATACCTTTATCATTGTTTTTAATATTTCAAATAAATTACTAAACATTAAGCATCTAATATTGTTTCCATGTTAAGCCTAAAATTAGTACAAGATAAATCAGCCAAATTTGTATTCATAGTAAGTAGCCCAATCATTTATAGTGAATTTAACTCTCATCGGAAGCAATAACGAATTTAAAAAATTCCAGTATCTTTTTTTCCACTTTATGTACTTAATTCTATTACATTTAAATCATCTGAAGTGTAATTGGAATCTTCACAGACTAACATCTTGCAAATTGTAGCACATTTATTTGAATTGTATTCTTTTATAATGTAGAAAAAGAAGTCAGAACGTTTCAGCAATTTTTATTATCTCACAATAAATATTGTAACTGAGACGAGATTTTCGCAAATAAGTTGTCTAACTTTTCGTCTTATTTTCAGATTTGGCACTGAAATACTAATTGCACATATTGCTAGCAGCCATGTACAAATGAAAAATTTTTTTGTTTTGCATAAATTGAGCTATCATACTTTTAATATATTTGAAAATTAATGAAAATACTGCACTGTCTGCTCTTTTATAAGCATTTTTTACCAATAAATAATTACAAACTCATTGCATTTCTATAGCAATAATTTCATGTAATTTTACATAATTATTCCTTAAAAATTTACTAATTACCGCTTGTAAAAGCAGGAGCTGATCGCCTTCTACTAAGCATATTCCTGTTCCAACAACAATAAACAGTTCAAGTAAACCGCGCATTACCAATCTTGAAAGTATGTAAGTCTTGCACCAAAAAAATGTGTCGTTTCTAGTAAAAATAATCATTCATTCAATGTTTGAATATTTATTTGCAAAAAATGAATGCTTTGTAACAAAAAATAGACTACATTTATCATTTACAATTATAGTAATAAATTTAAAAACCTTCAATGATTACTCATCTTCTATTGCAACTAAATATAAATGCTAACAAATCCTACTGAATAATTAATTGCAAACAAATCGATATATGTTTGGAATGCAAAATTAAATTTCATATAGAAAAGTTAAACTTTTTGACTTCAAATATATAAATATTTTAAAATTTAAAAAAAGAGAAAAGTTGAATAAAGTTAAAAATTTAAACGCAGCAAAAAAACAAAAACATCTCTTTCACATCTTCTTCTCGTAACATCAATGAAATAAATACAAGCAAACAAACTAACTATACGTTGTTTAAAAATAGTTACGGTAAAAAAATTATTGTAAAAAGTTTTATTTGATATGAAAGCATGAAATAATTTATGTTGATTTCTTTAATTACAAATTATTTTATTACCAAATTTTCAAATTAAAATCAAATTTGAAAGGTTATAAAAGAAACAAAGCATTTTTTTAATTAATGAAATCAAAAGTTCAGACATTTAAATAGATACATGAGTGGCTGGGAGTGCAGGAAAGTACTTGTTGATTGATGAACTCAAAACCTTATCTCAAAACCATTCTTTTACAATTACCTTCTTTTTTGATACACTTTTTATCAATAAGGAAACTGAAATGCCTTTAGTCATTTTAATTTTTTTTTGTGTTCACCCAAATAAAATTGCAAAGGAATAGATTATTTTTGCATGGAATTCATCTGAGCAAACACCATTTTTCCAGTTTTGTAAGAGTGATAAGCATTACTGCTTCTTTAACCGGTTTTTCCTCACTTTTCCAAGTTTATAATTATAAAATCTTGTCACTTCTTCTGTTCCTTACATCATCAGTATGCTTAGCAGTAGCAAAATTCATCACCACAGTAGCAATTATGCTAACATAACAGCAGTGAAAAAATAATTGCTTCTTTCTATTTGCTTGTTTTTTTTTTGCCCCATTTTTTGCGTATATATTTATTTTCAAGCATTTTGCAAAAAATATAACTTATTATGACAAAAGTACACTTCAAATAGTCAGCAAGTGATACATTTTTTGTATTTCTTACACTTGCCAACTATGTTTGTACATACCAATAAGTTTTTCTAACTTTTGTAATTACTGTTTTCAACTTTTTTGTATAACTTATCAACCTTTCACATTGAATAATTTTTAATTGTCAATTGCAAATATTTTATTCCTGATTGACAAATATTTTATTCCTGATTGATAAATAAATAAATAAATAAATAAATAACGCTTCCATATCCCCATAACAGAAGTTAGCTATTTCATGCTTTTGTTCAGCAAATGAACGATCAGCAATTCTTGCTCATTTGAATTTACAGATATCTCTTGATTCCCAAGATGTTTCATGATTCAAAAGTCCCCAGTGATTTCATTACTTTTAAATTCATTTGATTACTTCCATCTATATACTGGCGATGTATTCCATGTTTTATAGGTTTTAAGTGATTATAAATCAAAAACCATGCGTTGAATAATTATAAATTTTAACCTTCATTTTGAGAATTACAGTTCACTCAATTGGTTCTCCAACCATTATCTTCGGTTTCATAAACTCAAATTGAGTGTAATCGTCGATATCTGAACCTTTTCACATTTAATTGTTGCTAAAAAATGAGGAAGTTCTAAGTGATTTATAAATATCGTAAGTGTTGCTTCCTGCTTGTTTTTGTCCTATTTTACACCAATAATTACACCAGTGTCATAATTTATTCAACGCTCCCAAGCAACTTGATTACACGTACCTCAACCATTAAAAAAAAAATCATGAACGTATTGTTACAGAACAAACAACTATATTTGACTTTATTTATCTGCTTTCATGGCAAGAAACACCCTATATTCCTTTAAGTTGAACAGTAACAAAGGTCATGATTTCATGCCTGAATAATTGGTCAACTGGGAGAATCTAGTCGGTGAAGCTGGTTGTCGATCAATTCTTCAGTGAAAAAACTTGTAATCCGATTACCACATGCAGCTTATTTCGTTCACAATTTTCCCATCATTTATAACTACTCAACAGTTCCAAATTACGCAATAAAAAAAAACACGCACCACTATCTCTCAACATTTTGTTAATAATCGTGTGAATATCACAAAAAATGCAAGCCTGCAGAAACATCAACCTTTACTTGACAGTGAACATTTAGAAATACACATCCGTTACCGCAAATCAAAGATTTGATTGGAAGCTTTGTAGTCACAATATTAATGTGATGAAGCGAAAATAATGACAACATTTAGAATTGATACAAGGAGTTGTTTGCATAGCTATAAAACTCCGGATTTATTATGACAACTAAATTACTTTCAACAATTTCATTTCACTACATCCGCAATGACTTGGTGAACCATTCAATAATTTAGATGATATAACGGTAGCAATGAATGGACTAAGTCAGATGATGGACTTGATATTTCAATGGAATCGAAAATCGCCGCTAAATAAATCAAGGAACAATGCTAAGTGAAATTATGCCAATTATATGCAAGAAATTAGCTACCTGGAATTGAATACAAATGACTGAAACACGTACAAAATGAAATGAAGTTCGATTGCGGAAGATGAAAATTATAGTAATTTGAAACCTGGGAACGTTGATCTTTATATTATAACACAAACTGGACAATTAATTTTAAAAAACAATAATTTAAAATGTAGTGCTAACTAGGACCTATTTTTTGACTTGATGGAACAAAATGACAAAATCTGACGATAATAAATTTTATTTTGAACAGTAAAATTTGATCACGACTTCAACTTATAAAGTGAAGCAATTAACTAGACTGAGAAAAATAAGTTACCAATCTTGATGCTAGTAAAAAAGAAATATTTTTATTATGAAAATTAGTGGATTCCGTAATTATTTCACTTACACCTTGTTAAATTATTATAAACAAAAAGAAGATTAAACTGCTTCCAAGTAAAGCTGCTAACATGATTCTTAATGAACTATTCCAAACATTATGAAAAAAGACTATTCTATACACTCTAAATATGCCTCTAAACTCAATTTAGGATAAAAATAATACGAAAATAAAACATGTTAAACACAATCTTTGGTGGCGATTCTAGTAATAATCGCATCACTTATTGACTCATCATTATATTCTGATTCTTTCACTCGGTATATCTGAAAATATCAATGTTAGGTACAGTTCCAAATAAAGTTGACACATTTTTATTAGACTTCCACATATCCAATTGTACTAGATCAATCTTCGAGAACAAAAGAAAGATGAGACTAGCAATATTTTATTTTCTAAAATGCAAAATCTATCCAACACTAATAATATATCTACTGCAAGCATCATTAATTTTTTCGTAAAAATTATAACATTTATGAACCTTTTTAATAAGCTCGTAATTGGTCAACTGAGACAATCTGCTCAGTGAAGCTGGTTGTCCATCAATTTTTTTAGCCAGTGCAACCATTTTTTCTCCGCTTTCATCATCAAAAATACCAACCAAGATATTACGACTCTCTTCTCCAATTCCAAACGTTATTAACGATTCTGATATCTGTAAAAATTGGAAGATAACTGGTAAACTAAGATGTGCATAGAAAATAATTACTTGGCATTTTTTTATACGAAAATCTAAAACAGTAACAAATATGAAATTTAAGAATTTGAACAAGTAGCAATAAGCAACAGTACACAAGAAAAGAATTTAAAAAATAAAATAAATAATAAAAGAAGTAACATTGCGATTAGGCGACAAAGAGTAAATCACTTCTGCATGAAGTGTTCGCGTTGATAGTTTGTTATATGCTGCTTGGTGAACAGCCTTATTCGCAGCTGCTAATAATATGAATACTTCCAAAATCTAAAAATATATAAGCGCTTAACAGAAGTAATTTCTCTACATTTTTTTGCACATATCATCTAGTTAAGTAATGAGCATTCTTAAAAAATAACGAATAATCATGCAGTCACAACCGCTAAGTGACACATTTACCACTTGATTAAGTCGTAGGAGCCCATATTACATTCTAAAAAAATTGATAATGATTTGAACAGACTAATTCTCACTAATTCAGGTTTGATTAATGCTGCATGGATCGATCCATCTTTAAGCTCCTCCTTCAGTTTAGATGAATTTCTTACGTCCATAAATAAACAGACCCGAAAAAAACGTTTCTGCGAATCGTCGTAAGGATCGGGTTGAAGTTCAAATAGTCGAGAAGTGCCGGATTTCATTCTTTTCTTACCTCTGAAACATTACGCACATTTGTTTACCTCTTTAATATTAATCAAATACCAAAATAAATTCTCTCTAAAAACATACCAAATTGCATTCCGTAATTACAGTAACGGACCAATTAGTAACCACAACTTTGTTATGCATTCGTATCTATTAATCATAAGTATATAAATAGACGAATTTGTGAGAATAAGATTTTTATGAGACGTAAAATATTTGTAACAAACAGAGTATGCTTCCTGGAGAGCATTTACGACAACAAGAACAAAAAAGATTGAGTATGTATTAGCAGAGATGCAGAAAATTTTTAAAGTACAACACTACCTAACAATTAGAGATTGAGAGTAAATGTAGCAGAAGATTAAATACAAATAATAACAATAATAATAATAATAATAGTAATAATAATAATAGTAATAACAGTAATTATAATAATAGTAATAATGATAATTCTTATTAAAAATTAATAATAATAACAATAATGATAATTAATAATAATAATAATAATAATAATTGCGGTTGAATAACAACGAAATATAAAATTACAGCTATTGTTAGCAATTTTAGAAGAAAAAAATACTTATAACAAAAAATGAAAACTAAACTCAGTTTTTCTTAAAAATTTGAAAGCAATGTTTTCATATATGCAAGTGTACTTGAGCGCTTGATGTAATGAAAGTATGTGATGAATTAATTCTAAAATGCACCAGTCGCATTCAGAAGAATATTGAAGCTTTATGTAAACATGAACTGCAACTATTTTCTTCAAGAAAATTATCGTTCAAATTTCCTTTTTCATGTAACGCTACTATATAACAAACTTTATTAATTTCTATTAATGAAAGAAGAAAAATGGGAAGTTGATAACTTCGAACTTTTAAATGTTTTTGAATGCTGCAAGTGAATTATTATATGTTTATAATTGTACTCTCAATATGCATATTTTATAATAGAAAGCATAGAAACTGATAGTTGAAAAGTCGATTTGGAAATGCAAAAAATGTTAGCCAAATATAGACATGAAAAGATCCGTCAAGAAATGCTCGCAAAAAACTGAATAATTTAATAGAGGAGATCCTTAGCCTTCTGCTTATTCAATGCTTATACTTCTATCTTTCCTGCTTCCTCTAAGTTAAGATTATTTGATTGATGGTTGCAATCATTATGCATGAAATTTTTGGCTTGCTTCAAATTGTGATGAGTCTTGCTAAAATATATGCTGCATTCATTAGTCACATTTTTATTGTCAGCCTTCAACACTATTTTTTGCTAACTTTCAAAGATTGATAAAATATTGCTGAAATCAGCAACCATATTTATACATATTGGTATTTAAATACAAACATGTAACAATCATGACTATTGACTTAAACTGTTATTGAAAATCACATGTATCTGCTTTGATTAATTCCCAGAACTTAATGAAGTAACAAAAAAGCTTATTATATATGTACTCATTAATTTTGAAAGAACTATAGCATAATTATGTGAAAAATCTGAAGACTTATAGTTTAAATCATTTAATTTGAGAATTAAAGCTAAACAAGAACTTTGTGCAAAAAATACAAAAATAAGATCCTTTTTACCTTTGGACGAATGACATCGTTTTGTTTGAAAAATAATATTTCAGTAATGAAGGAATTGATAAGATATCGAAGAAGAATAAATATTCTATTCCCAACTACGATGCAGCATTTAATTCCTTGATCTGACCAAATTTACTATTCTTCTCGAACGGGTGAACTTTTCACAAGAAAAATCGAATATCATCATGATTACTATTAAAGTTTCTGAAATTGATCGAAATAGTACCATTACAGAAAGAAAAACAGCCAATATAAATCCCAGAACAAAATAATATCTTTGATTAGTGATAAAATTGAAGATCAAATAGAAAGATGCAAAAAAAGGTGAATGTAAAAAAAAGATGAATTTTTACGTGATGTAAATAATTTTCAATTAAATATTCTCAGATTCAATCAAAGTAAAGGGGAATTATTTTTAGAACTTAATATTTGGATATGTTAATCTCAAACAAACATATAAGCAATTGAAGACATCAAATATATTGCATAGTATTTATTGGACATATGAGTTGTCCACTGAAAAGATGGATTACAGGCTTGGCCAGTTGCTTAGGGAACATGATGACCTATAGTGGACAATTAGCTCAGTTTGCTATTCACTAAATACGTGACCTGCTGTAATTACACGTAATACCAATAACTACTATATCTGATTCCAATGCAGTCGTTCATTCGACTAAGACGAAAAACAAAAAGCAAATTGAAAGTAATTATATTTCTTAAAAATAAGAGAGAAATGAATATTAATACTTTCTACTGATCATATCTTTCATCAATGTGTAAAAAAATTTTTCAAGACTGCGATAAAAGCAAAAAAACTGCTGAATTTAAAAACGAAAAATACTTTCAACAAAAGTGTAAGTGTGAAGAACTACTTCTTGTAATGGAAATGAGGCCATAAAATCCATTACAAAAAACAAAGTTGGGAGTAAAATGCGTGCGTGAAGTGAGTCAAAACAAGAGCACCTAGAAAAGTGGGTGAGTTGGAGAATAGGTTGCACTGAAAACATACCAAAAATGGACGGTTCAAAATTGATAAACTTTTGAATGAAATTTTTCCAATCATTGCAGAATATAAAACTATAAGAAAACATTTTACATAGTAAAAGTAATGCTTATAGTACTGAAATAGAAGTGACAGTTATTAGAATAATTAATGAAGGGAAATAATTAAAAGAAAGAAAGAATTTGCTGTTGATAGAAATGATAAAGATATGAGAAGAGATGAATGGAAAAATAAACAAATAATTAGGTAGATAAATGGATAGATCAGTTAATAAGTAAAATAAAATAAAATTAAATTAAATTAATAAATTAGATAGATAGAGAGATAAATGAATGATTGAATGAATGAATGAATGAATGAATAGATAAAAAGAGATCAGCCGAGATGAGATAAAATGAGATGAGACAAGAATTAATGAATCATTTGTACGTGAATAGATGGGATAGGAAGGAAAAGAAGTTAAGTGCAATAACAAAACTAATAATTATCGTTTCTCATTCATTTACTCATAAACTTAAGTTGTAAAAGCAATGAAGAACATTGCAGGGACAAAGTATATCAGTAAGTAAGTAAGTAAGTAAGTAAGTAAGTAAGTAAGTAGCAGTAAATGAGATAGAGGAGAGTAAGGAGTAGACATAAAACAACAAATACATTATTAATATTCTGTAACGAAGAAGTGCCAGAAATAGACTAGTTGACTCTTCATGAGTGCAATCAGCATGCTAGGAGTGTAATCAAACAGGCTGGAAACTGCACTGGAAGTAATAATTGTGTGCTAAATAGTTACATACTTATGTAATGAGTACTGCAAGCAGTATTATGCACTATTTTTGCATGCTCTTTCTTTCTTTCTTATTATGCAAAGTGAAGAGTGCATGTATCAATTTCGCTAGCACGCTCAGTGCGAGATGAGGTAGAGCGAGCTGCACTGCATAATAAATTTTTGTAAATGAGTGGAAGCAATTTTCGCGCTTCTCGTGAATATAAATTAGCATACGTGATGTATTCTTTCATGTACTGGCTTATTTCGATAGAACTGCACACAGCAGTGGTAAGCAAAGAAACTGCACATGTGCTGCTGATTGGAATAGAGTGAAAAAATTGAAAATTTGAAAATGACAAAAAGCATTCTAAGTGTTTGCTAAATTAGAAATGAGTGCTGCAAATGAATAGGCAAGAGGTCAAACAATGAATGCATAATGCACTACTGGTATGATGCATCATGCAGCAGATGTTTGTCAGCTAGTGAGGTAGGTTTACTTCCTTACTTGACGTTGCTTACTTACTTCATGACGGAAACGAGTTAGTTCGCTAACAAAAGAGGCATGGAAGCAAAGAATAATCAATTCATGCCGTCTCCTTCATCTGACCTCTCGAATGTATGCAGTGACAAATAAATTATATTCACTGCAGTTCGAGCACTCCCGCATCAGTTTCCTTTCATCCACTCTAACGAGTCCGCAAACACTTTTCAATTAATTGATTTATTGACTGAATACATTGATGAATCGTGATTTATTGATTGCTTTCCATATACCATATTATTATTGCTTGGTTTCACAATAGTGTAACACCGTCAAAATTCTACTCGTACGATAATTGTTGTTGCATAGTTACATTTATAACTTATTTCAATATGATGCCATATAATCTGCTCAGTAATTGCTAGCATGTAAAGTCTGTTAATTACAATACTGAATTATTTCATATAGATTATACAGTATATTAATATGCAAAAAAAAGATATGGTATGGTATTTATAAAAATATCACACGCTGTTGTTATTTTCATATTGTTAATAATGAGCACACAGATTTATTCTTCGTTGTATATTTTTCTAATTTAAATATGTGAACGAAAAATTAAATTAATTACTTTTACAATTTCTCATTCCAAAATAAAATTGCATGCTTTTGAAGTTGAAAAATCAGTGCTCTGAATAACTGTTCTTATATTTTTCAGTTCAAAAAAGAAAAAAATTAGATGAAGTAATTTTTTGGCTTTGCTAATTACTTTAAATCATCTGACATCATGAATTACCAGAAAGTGAGAAACAGGAAGCGAATGACAACAACTTTTCACAAAATCAAAAATGTCGTTTAAAAATGGAAATGAATGAACCCAGGCTTAATTTCTAGTACTGCTAGTAGTTAGCCTTTTTGATTCTGCGCTAGTTTTAATTCCCAGAACCTGTCCTTCTTATACGCATAAATACAATCGATATTTTCCCAGAGAAATTTCATTAATATTAAAGAAAGTTCTTATTCGATTGCTATGAATAAATATAAAAGGAATGCTGAATCACTTACTTATCCTGAGTGACTTCTACCATTTCTTCTCAAGTTTGCGTTTGCAAAGGTTTACTATACGCGAAAATACTTAATACTCGCACCGTTGCTGCTTTGCTCGTCTCTGATTACTGATCGTATATCAAAAAGCAAATTTCGTTGAATTTTCTTATCGTCCAAAAATTTCTGAGTTTTCTATCTGCATGTATACATATATATATGAAAGCTACGATTAAATTGATTATGTGAAATCAATAGCAGTATTATTTGAAGTAATTTTTTTCGAAAATAAAGTAGCATCAAGAAAGAAAGAAGTAAAATAAGAACGCTTTCAGTGCAAATAAAATAACAAGCTGATGAGAAAGAGACTTGCTCTCTACAAATGGTTTAAGAATTGAAGTATGCAGAGTGCGTTCACGAAAGATATAAAAAGTAGTCAAGTTACTTTAGATTCCACCCACAGATGGATAATTTGCAAGCTCAAGCAAAATGAGCAATTTCGAGAAAGTTTTATAGCGTTCAAAATTCATGAGAATATATTAGAAGCAGAAAAGTAATGAATTGCAAGTAGAAGAAAAAGATAATTTATTAAACACGCAAATACACGAGAGTAATATAAAAACATATAATGTTTATTTCTTTTTCTTCTTCTTTTTCTGTTAGGAACGAACTTTTTATTCTTCTCTTGTTAGCAATGAACTGTTAAAAAAAAACTTTGACTGCAAAAAGCAGATTTAAGCGTGATGTAATGTGAATGCTAAATGAGTGATATTTGATAACAGTTACATATGCTCAATAAAAAATGGTGGTTTGGATAACAGGTATCCAATTTTCTGTAGTAATCATTTGAATAATTTGTGGCAACAGACTTAATTACATCCATAAAGGTGTTGAAATCAATGTTAATGATTTTATATATGTAATAATTACAATAATAATAATAATAATAATAATAATAATTTGTTGTTATTATCCATAATTATATAAAAGAACAAAATTATAAAGAACTAACAATAGGCAATGGATAAAAATATTTTATTCTCATGAACTGCCAGCACTTTCATGAACTTGGCGGTGGCTGAAATTTATTTCTGAAAATATTCATTGAATGCGAAAACGTAAATGAATGTAAAAATAGGCATATAATGTAATCGAGGAGGGCATCGCTATTCTGTTGATTTGCTTCAAATCTTCTGAACACTACAAACTGATCATTCTTAAGCACTGATAAATTACAAGTGCATGTTATATTATATGAGATTGCTTCTGGCTGGTTGAATAATAGTTTAAGTGCGAGCTCTCAGTTTTGAATTGTATATCAAAATAAGTGAAGTTTATGAACAAAATTTGTGAATAAGAATACTTGCGAAAACTAATCTTTCATCGACGCCAACTGTATGTATATAGCATTTTATTAATAAGTGATTGAAAATTATAAATTTGATGTTTAGCTTTCGATAAAAGTAATCCAACTGAATGAATCTTACATCTCAATGTATCTAATGTATTCTAAATGAGATTACCTCAGTCTTAACTTAAAATAAACTAATTACTCTCCAATTATTTGAAAAAAAACCCTTAAATTCTTTGCTAAATTGTTGTAAAGATAAAACACGAATTGTGCAATAATTCACGCTTAGAGTTTATAGCCAAAATATTATTCACGCTTACACTCAAGTGTAAACCAAATTCATCATGTCTTGCTGGCCTTTCATAATTTCAGATATCTTGTCATTTGATAAGCTGGAAATTCGCTTGCCGCCAATTTTAAATGCAATTATGGCGAATTAAAGTGTTTCATAGTTTATAGAACTTCCTGACATATATCATATCACTCCCAATAACCTTTCTAGGATGTAAATAAATAAGGAGTGATTTCATAAGTGTTGAAAAACACAAAGTTTATTAATTTTTAATAAATCGAATTTTCAAACCAATTTTTACGGCTCTTCATAGTAATATTTTTCTAATAAGTAGCTCATAAGTTTGTATACAGAGTAAATTTTGTAACTCATTAATCAATTATTAGATGAACTTAACAGAAACCTAATACAACATAAACTAAACTGCCATCGTGATTCATCTTTGACATACTACATCCTAATCTGGTATATGAACTTGACCAAATTATAGTGCTGTTATCAAATGTAGTTGAGATGTATCATTGCATAGTAGTCATCGTGACAAGATTCCACGAACCAAAAATTGATAAGAGGATTTGTAAATTGTATTTTGGTAGGCTGGTTGTAATTCTGACGAGTGGTGGGATAGATCATTATCGGACCTCAGTTGGGATGTATAACTTAAGCGTTAAATCGCTTTTTAAGGTAAATTTGGTACATAAATAAGCAAACAAACAGTTTCTCACTTTTGGAGATCGAAAATGCTTGATGGACCATTTGCTAAGCGAATCAGGAAGGATGAAGAAGAAAATGAAAGTAACAAGAAGCAGCTAATTGTTATCCTTGAGAAGTGCTCACTGGAGAGCGCCAAGGTCAGGTTTATTAATTGCACAACATTGTGCGTGCGATTGTGTTTAGCTATTTATATGTATTTTTATATATTTACGTGTAATCCTGTTTCTTTACTCTTTGTCTCACTTTATTGATTTCACTCTTTTACAGGTTGGTAAAGATTATGTGATTTTAACCAGTGACAAACATGCTAATTTTATTCGAAGTCAGAAAAAAGACCCCAATAATTTTCGACCCGATATTCTCCATCAAGTTAACATTTATGTTATTTGATTTTAAATTTGATATTCATTTTTCTCTTTACTCTTCAGTTTTTACTTTTACTTTTCATACTTTTTATATGTAGAATTATGAGTTGAAAGACGTAGTAAATGCCGAACTTCAGCTTTCATTCTACATCTGTTTTTAATTTATAAGGTTGTGCAGAACTTGAAGCGTGAAGTTCAGTTCTGTGGACTGGTTACTTAATCATACACCACCTTAAATGCCAATAACAAAAATAAATGAGAAGATTAGCTTTCATGCTCACAATAAACAGTTTTTCTATTTATTTTATGAAATCTCTTTTTTCGTTATTGTAAATTTATAATTATTTCATTTTTTAGTGTCTCCTGATGCTTCTTGATAGTCCTTTGAACCGAGCAGGTCTTCTGAGAGTTTATGTGCATACTGCTAATAATGTTTTAATTGAAATTAACCCCCAAACTCGTCTTCCAAGAACTTTCGATCGATTCTGTGGTTTGATGGGTTTGTCTTTTTATTGCTGGTTTTATAGATATATTTATGTGTATGTCTTAAGAAGAATTTAAATTGTATCTGTGGTTTACAACAATATTCTTTCTGTTGATTACGTGAACAATGACTGTTTGCTGATAATCAGGAATTCACGAACTTTATTCAATTTTAGTACAGCTATTACACAAACTGTCTATTCGTGCAGCTAATGATTCACTGCAACTTCTAAAAGTAATCAAAAATCCAGTGAGCTCTTATTTGCCAGTTGACTGCCGCAAAATAGTATTCACCTACAACACAACGAACTACTCAACTTGTAAGCAGATTGCCGAAAGTGTTGGTGATAAGCCTGTTGTAATCATTATTGGGAGCATTGCAAGCGGGAAGGTAACAGAATTAATTTCGCTCATAGAAGTGTTCATAGAAATGCCGTTTTTCAAGGAATATTGTTATTAATAATAAAAATTTGCTTAGTATAAATTATTTTTCAGTTAATTTCATAAAAGATGCTTATAGGTTGTTGTGGATTATGCTAACGAGGAAGCAAAAATAAGTAATTTTCCTTTGAGTGCTGCCTTGGCATGTTGTAGATTAACATCGAGTTTTGAAGATGCATGGAACGTGGAAACTTTCGTTCAGTAATGGTTATTGGTTCGAGTTTTCTTGAATAAGTTGTTTGTTTTCACCGTTTTTATTTGTGTTTTGTCAAGATGACTGACTGTGTTCTCATGAGAATCTATTACGAGTCTATTGAAGTTAGTGTCCAAAAATATTTGTTACTTCCCCGCGCTTAATTTTTTAAATTATTTTTGTCCTAAAAATTTAAAAACAGTACTGGTAAAACGTGTCCCATATCGAGTGTCGTCAAAGATTATTAGTAGTAATTTGTGTTGAACATCATCACGGACAAGTTGTTGAGGATCTAAACTGCGATAGTTATCAATGATTGTTTGATGTTGTTATTTTGTTATTCACTAATTAATTTTGTGGCTGTAATTTGATGTGCTTATAAAATTGTTTTTTTTTTCCCAAAAATTAAAAGTTATTCATTAACTAACTGAAAGAGACATTGACAAGCTACTAGTTATGGAAAGGAAAATTAAAAGTTCATATAATTAATAGTTTTTCAGCATTTTCTCGTAGAATAAAAATCACGCTGTCATACATCTCATTCTTAAGCATAAGAAAGTCTAATCTAATGAACAAAAACTGAATATCGGATAGCATTAGTTGTTACCAAAAGAAGTTCTTATGCTTAAGAATGAGATGTATGACAAAAGTAAAATAAGCAAAAGCGAAGATGAAATAACAGCATGTAATCGTTGCCAATGAGATTCGTTTTCTGTGTCCTAAAGATGTGGTAATTATTCTTTGCTGCACCACATGGCTGTTCTTTCCGAATGTTGCTGGTTGTTTCTGAGGTGGAAATCGTTTTACCACATCGACATCTGCAACATTTATGTCTAAACTTTATCTTCAGCTTTGGATTATCTTCCTAATTCTGAATAAGGCTGTTGAAGTAAAATGGGTTAGTTTACTTGGTGTGTTTCTGCTACAATATATATTAATCTCGAAGGTCTTAATTGCATTTGAAAGAAGATTTTTGTCCTCGGAGTTTATATCTGCAATCTTTTTCTTATTTAATGGTGATTGGTAGTGAATGGGAAAGTGAAATCTACCTGCCAGTATGAACCGAGTGTATTGACCACTGTTGATATCAACATATTGAATACGGTGTGATGGTACCATTAAGTCGACCAGTAGTACACAGACTACATGCAAAAACGTAACAGAAAGCCATAAATCTTCCAGTGTTAGTATACTTTCTTTTCGATTAGCTGATTGCTGCTAAGCAAAGAACACTAATCATTAAAGTTGATTGTAGTCGATTCAATCAAGTTTTTTCAGCGAAATTCTTGACTTTGAATTTATAGAATCTTTTGCAATTCAAATAGCAAGAAGTAGTCTGTTAAAATTTTAGTTTTCCTGAAAGTTAGTTAAAAATATCCACTTCAATTCACTCATACTTCAATTTATGGTAAGTTTTTAACTTTTTTTTTCTGTATTTTTCGCCATAAATCAGAAAACTCGAAAGTATCGTTAGCATGATTGCTTCAATCAAATTACCAGCAAAATTATGCATGTAAGAGCAAGTACAGTGATGAACATATGAATTTTACGTCGCCTCCACTGAGCAAAAATAACAACGCAGAAAATGATCATTGAAGGTAATATGTTGGTAACCATAGAAGAGAACCATAGTTCGAGATAGCTTACAATAACTTTTATTTCATCTGATGTCTCTAAAAATCTCAAGATATTTTTGAAAACAGTATTTATTTTATCGTTTTATAATGAAAAAGGGTAAATGTTGAGTTTTTTGGTTCATTTGCCTGTAAGATAATAAATTTCACCATTAGATTCATAATCACAGTCACCAATGTTGAAAGCTTATTACTCTAAAAGATTAGAAGATTCAAACTTGATTAACAAATCGCTGCTATCAAATTTAGTATAATTAGTAATAGTGGTGGAAAATAATGTGCTACAAATTTTATGGAATCACTCACCGATATTAACAGAAACTTGGAACATTGTCTCTGTGTTACGTAAGTCTTGGACATTTCGTAGAAAAATACGTTCATCTTCAATATGAAGCAGCTTTCAATGTTTAGAAAATTTTACAGAAACTAAAGAGAAAAAATAGCCTACACTCTTATTATTTCGGATTCTACTGTTAAAAAAATTTTTTTTGACTCTTTTTAACTTCGGTAGTCTAATTAAATAACTAAAAATTAACCTCCAACATTCGATATAACAATTTCACAGCGAAATAAATCAAAAGGATGTCGCCACGTTTCAGGTGAACAATCAAGATCTTGCGCATACCTGAAGTACAATTTGTTATAAAGAATGTTAGCTCAGATAATCTTTTGTTTTGCAAATAAAAATTAGTTGAAATTATTCAACAAATTTATATCAAAATAAAAAATTCAATACAAAGTGTTATTTATAATTTTAGACAACTTTTTGTCATATCACTACTACTCTGAATAAAATTATAAGTGAAGGAATTCTGCTTGCTCATTAACAATCGATAATAACTTAATGCTTCAAGAAACAAGTTATTTTACTTTTCAAGACAGAACTGCACAAAAATATACAATAGATAATGATACTGAAAAGTACAAGTATAGAAATATAATAAAGTAAATTTGCTAACTTGTACAAGACATCTATAATGCCACTAATTGGATCCAAGTATATAACACTTCTGAAAGAGAAAGTTGGTCGAGTGGTAAGTTCAGGAAGCCATGGCCGATATTCTACTGGCATACAAAAGCGATCTTTCAACCGAGGTATAATCAGTCTTTCATCGGTATATGTAACACCAAATATCATTTCCAAATGAACAATATTCTGCATAAAATAAGCTTGAAATCGAAAATTATTGCCAGAAACGTACAAATTCATAACTGAATTCCACACTCAACATAATTTTATACAAACTTTTTGTTGCACTATTTTATTTTTTCCAAAAAAATTATTTTTGATTAGAAAACTAAAAAGTATGAATTAATGGCTGCAGTATTTTTGATTCCATTAATTTTTCTACATCATTATATTATTCATTGAAGTCTTCAATTTCAAGTGATGGTCAAATGAGAAATAATGATTACATGCTGAGGCTCCGTTGAAATGATCTTCAAGTTTGAGTTGAGCGCAAAAAATGTGCCATTATCATTAGTAACACTATTGTCACGTTCTTGTGGTCGAACTGCTGCATGATAGTTCTTGAATTTTCTCATCAGTTCATTGTATTCGTTTATTTTTAGCCTTATTAAAAATCATCTTGTGGAAATAAATTTATTTTTCATTTTATTAAACAATCAAATTTTTATTTAAAAACAACTATTTAAAAATCTACTTTTAAAACACGTTTGATTTTTATGCTTTAAGAATTTCAATTTTAAAATCAATTATGAATTATTTGAATTAATTTCCATAATACTACATTAAAGTTTAAATTAATTCATCCATTAAGTAATATTTAATTTTTGTTATTTTTAAAATTATTTTGCTAAAATAAGTATATTATGAAATTTAATCTTACCCACAAGTAGCATACACGAGAAGAATCAAAAAAATATGATAATAATGAACATAATTTGAAAGCAAATATTTGCAAGTCATTTTCATATCATTGCAGATGCAATGCAATAACAGCAATGAAATGAATGTAACTAAATTTTGAATAATTATCAAGCAATGAGCAAAAATCGACAGAGCAAAATAGTAAAAAATGACAGGCATAATTTAACTAATTATTTTACCTCTTTTAAAAAGAAGAAAATGGAAACAAAGATATAAAAATGGTACTTATTTGTGTCCTTTTTTCTGAAACTGAACGAACGCAAATCAAAAGGCAGTTTCAATGGTTGGCAGGCATATAAAAACCTGATTCCTTAAGATACATGTTTTACATTGCACTTGAAAGGTAGGTTTCCCTCAGTAATTATACTCTTTCAACCTGATTTACATCGACATTAGAAATGAAGTTAAACACGACTTTGCTCAAGCTCTTACTTAATTAATTAATTAGAGATATAGATTAGTTGCTAGCTAGGTAGATAAATGAAGAGATCGATAATTCTTTATAATTCTTGAATTTTTTCACCGATTCATTATATATATGTATCAATTTTTTTAATTTGTCCACTATTATAGAATATGATCAATTTTATGTAATCATACACATGATATTTTTCCATAAGTTATACCTTCTCTAAAGCTTTATTCTGTTTTAAACAAATGAGCTAATGAAGAATTTAAAATATTTTAATAACGCTCAATTATACACAATGTAAATTGATTAACAGAATAATATAACATTTTATTTAATTGTTAAAAACTTCAAATCATGCTTGTTTATGGCATTTATTTGATAATAAAACAGTTTCTTTTTTTTCAAATTCACTTCAGTTCGCTGTAATTTGCATTGTTTTTTGCGCAGTCTGTAAAAGTATATCAACACAAACAGATTTTGGTCATAGAAGATTTGATTTATTCACAATTCTTTTTTGCATAAATATAAATATCTTAGTAGAAAATATTTACAATCTGATAATTGAGAAATCTTCTATGCGCACCCATTTTATTTTTTCAACACTCGAGCAATTAAATATTGCCAGTTCTGAAAATGTTTTTAAATTACGGTAGCCTTTACATTAGCATTCCCTTATAATATCAATTTATGATTAATCTTTTATCAAGCGAGCCGTATCGACAATTTGTCATATTATTTTTTCAAGTAATAAGCATATTTTAGGGCTGAAAAAAAACTTAAAAAAAATAATTTAATAGCAATGACTTTTTTTTTACAAATGTTCATCATGATTTAGGATTACCAAAAATCAAGCATTTCTTGATGAAATTTTCAAAAGCGATGCAAACTGATAAAAATGAAGAAAAAATCAGATATTTTTTTTTGTGAAACTCAATAAAATGAACTATTATTATATTTAGAGCTTTGGAAATATCAAAAAAGTTTGTGGATTACCTCGAGAAATTTGCAAGAGCAGCAATTTCGAGCACTGTTTCAATGAATACAAAAATAACTTCTACGCAAACGATTATGAATTCAATTAATAATACGTAACTTTGAAATACTGCCCAATAAATGCATAACGTAAAAGTGAGCACATTTAACAATAAAGCAAATAACAAGTAAGCACTGGTCTCAGTAAGATTTCCTTTGCGAGCTGAAAAAAATTAAACTGGAATTTCAATTAATTAGAAAAAATTATTTTAATTATTTTCTAACAAATTTGGAAACTTTTCAATTTAAAACGCTATTATTAATTTTTTTTTGCTAATAAGTCAGATAAAGAGGATTATAGAATTGAAAAGCGAGCATTTCTTTTGCAATCATTTTTGATTTAATTTTTTACTTAAATCCTTTAGTGCTAACTCATTTAATAAATTATTTTACTAATTACTAAAGCTTGCAATTAAATAACTGATAGCAATTAAGAGAAGAATTATTTGTGTTTACAGACAATTAAATATTAAATATCACACCTTATTGAATTTATAATGAATATTTGTTTAATAAAAAGAAAATATATGCAATTAAAAAACAATCATAAAAAATTAACGCATAAAGAATTGTATTTTTAGAATATTTAATTTTCTAATGCTAAGTATTTTTTTTTTGCTGTTTATCAAAAAAGGAAAATTATGAGTTAATAGTCTAAAAGTTGAGATAAAATTATTGAGCAAGTTTGAATAGGTATGTTTAATGATTGCCTAGTATGAAAGGCAAAAATCTTACCCCAATACAAACGCAGCATTTCATTTGGAATGAAAAGAATAATGAGTAAAAGTTCACAAACTTTAGCATTTGTTGCATACGGCAAAATTGTTACTAAAATTCAAAATTTAATGAAAAATATTCGAACGATTGACATATACACAAGCAAAATATGCATTCTTGCAATAAGATAATTAATTGGTTTAGTTAATCTTTGATAAAATAATAAAATAAAAAATATATGAAAAAAAGTAATAATAAACGAGTACAAAAAGTTTGAATGCAGTCTTTCGTTTTTTTCATCAAAACTCTTTTGTATTAATGAAAAATGGGAATTTATTTTTAAAATTTCAAGTTTAATATAATGAATAGCTAGCATCTCATTACAACAAGGATGAATTCAAATATTCAAACACAATAATTTACCGCGTCTTACTGCAGAAAGTAACACTTTTTTAGACATTTCAATTTATAAACTTGTGTTTTAGTAAAGAAATGACAAACAATTTTGAAAATGACAATAAAAGATTTTAAACAATTTATCCATATTGAACAAAAGAATAAGTGTTAATGATTGAAACTTTTCTGTTTTATTTATTTTTCTGATACTTTCATTAGAAGCAAAAAATTTTTAGGAACTTTTAATGTTGTGGCTTGCAGCCTGGAAATTTTGCTATTTTTGGTCTAAATATTTAAAAAGTATGATGTGCGTGCTTATTTACTCTTAGCTTAATAGCATAGCGATTATGAACAAGATTTGGCTAACCTTTGAAAAAGTATAAAAACAAAAGAAGGAGTACGAATACACTTGAAATGGGTTGATTGATGCACAAAATGAGTTGTAATGGGAGTGATGACCTCTGAAAAACTTTGTATTTCATAAAATGGATTGATAGATATGATAAATATAACTTTTATTATACAGCGATAAATCGATACAAGCCAGAATATTTAATTAAAGCTGTTAGCGATTCATACTTTAGTTTTACAATTAATTTCTTGATATGACTACTCTATTCATTTAATAAATTATGCAAAAAATTACTCAAATTCAAAATTTATCACGAAATATGTCAAACAAATCTTGAAATCAGAAGGCCTTAAAAGCAAATATTTCAATATATCAAAAATTTGATGTTTAGCAGTATATATATTTTAAAAGCCAAAATTGAGAGATTTGCGATCAGAGCACTGTAAATACTTTGAAAAAATGAGGAAGAAGCATTTTTGAAATTATTTAATTAAAATTTTTTGCAAGAATTCTTACCACATTTGAATTATTCATCTATTCGTGAATACCACACTTGGTAAGTGCTTTCCTTTTCGTTATTTAGTTAAGGTCATAACAACGTATCGACGTAAAAATGCTGCATTTAGTTACCTTGACAACTTATTTTCAAATCTTTGCAGTGTTGCATACTCTTTAAATTATTATAAAACCGACATAATCCCTTTCTATGCTATCTCTTGTGAAGCAATGCATAATTCGAATTTTGCTCAATCATTTATAAGAAAAAATACATAATATGACATTTTATTGATTTGTAAAAAATTCATTAAATTATATTAGCAACATATTTTTCCAACAAAAAAGCTCCTTTTGTAACTTATGATCAACCTTCTCAAAACAGTATATATGTATGTATACTGTGCTCATTTTGACGCAATGCTCATTTTGACTTTCGTGAAATTTATTGTTTCAATCTTTCATAGGTAAAATACTTGAAAGTTATTAATTTATTAATCATAATTAGTAAACTCTTCCAATGGAGGCTTTCAATTTCAAAGAAAATATATTTAGAAAATGCGTGTTTATAAACTGAAATAAAAAGAAACTTCCCTCAAAAAGATAACTCTTCATATAGTTACAAAATAGCACAATTAGTAATAGAGAATGTATATGCTTGACAAGTAAACTTTATGCTTGGCTTTTTTATAAAGTTTCTTATTTTATTCTATTTTAAGATACAAATCCAATTTTATCTGAAGAATGGATGAATGAATAACACATTTTTAAGATGTAAACACTGAAAAATATGACTTTTAACCCTTTAACCTATGCAAACAGTCATCCAATACTTGAAAAAGTTTACTTCACAAGAAGCAAACTTATTAAGTAATGAACAGTGCTAACATTGCGCAAGTCTCATCACAACTTTTGTCATATCTGTAATTCCATATATTTGATCTATTTGGTAGCGAAGTAATTATTTTTGAGCTTTAAAGCGTACTGCTTCGGTTAAAAAGTGTCCTTCACTTCATTTTTACTATGCGAATTCATTTTGGTTGATGAAATTTGATGGATTTCGCTCCTTTTAATAATTTTTGGGTTATGCAAGCCTGCAATAAAGCATTTTGAGAACGATTTCAAAAAATCAGTTAATTACCTCTGGCAAATTTTATTCTGCTCCTACTTATTGACATTATTTAACAGCTAAAAGCATAGAAGTAGCAAAACAAAAAATTTAACTAATTTTTCAGGAAAAAATATATAGCAGTAATGATTAATTTCATACTGCAGATTCTCAATAATTTCCAAAAATAAACCAATTCAAAATGTTTTCCAATGAAATCAGTCATGTTTTATAAAGAGAAAACAGCTTTAATGTGGTGCTATTTATTAGCTTTCGAATTGCAATCATTCAGCTATAGAAAATATTGTTAAAACAATATGCATTTTCTAAAATATAGCAAATCTTTCCAAAAATTTAATACTTTTGTCAAAATTTAATGGTGAGATTGTTTGTAAGCAAACTACTTTCAAGTTAACTGTTTAGAAAAATTTGAATAACAATTGTGCTAAACTTACTCTATCCCACAATAAACCCAAGTAAATTGCAAATAGTTACTGCGCTGTTCAAATAAGTTGTGGATCAATTTAATAGTACATTTCTGTACATATATGATGAAAATAGTTACATAATATACAAATAAGAATGGCACTGTGATTTTTTCAGTAACTGACAGTAATAATATTTATTTATGATAAGAGTGAGCATTAAGGAAAAGGCTCGCCATATTATAAATCGAAAACTAAGAAGCAACAACTAAAGAAACAACAAATTTTCGGCTGCTAAAAATCACACAATTACAAGTCTTTTACTGGGAATGACTGACAAGAACATATAACAGCAAGAGCTTTTCTTGTTGCAAAAATTACAAAGGAACTATAACCTCGATGGATGTACAAAACAACGATAGCATTTACAAGCATTAACGGAATGAGTAAAGCAATAATAACAATAACAATCCTTATTTGGACTCAAAATTTAGAAATTAGCAACAAGTATAACCAGAGTAGATATGAACAACGTTCAAAAAAAAGCCGTAAGAACTTTGACATTATAACATTTCCAGAAGGGTAGTATGATTTTGAAAGCTGTCTTGTAAAAGGGAGAAAGTATTTTCAGCGAAATATTAAAAGTATTCATAATTAAATATGAAATGAATGAATGACTTCTGCATTCTTCATTTTACGTGTACATGTATTTCTGAGATACAACAATGCGATGTTTTCTTTTAATTAATTTAAAAAAAAAGCACTGATTCATTCTTTTCTCGCAGTAATTGGGACTTTTTACAACAAGTAATCCGCAGTAACTGTTATGAGAAGTGATTTTAATTTACGAATGATTAAAAATATTCTTTACGCAAAATTAATCAATAGTTTTACAACCGACAAGTAAAATATTAATACATTACTCTTAGACTTGATTCATTATTTGCAAATAAACAAATGAATTTATTCTTTTATTCTCATTCAACGCGTACTGAAAAGAACAAACTTCAATCATGCAAACTAATTTGACAATGTAAAAGCAATGGAATTCTTCTGCATATCAAATTAGTAATTGTATCAGTGGGAGAAGGATAGTAAAAGCTACATTTTGCATCAAACCGGTTAATATCGTTTATTCTAACGGAGGAGTTCAACTCAAGTTAGCTACAAACTCGATTACCTCATCTAATGTCTAGCAAAGCAGATCTCCAAGGAACCGAACTACTACTGGCTGCTTCGCTCATTCACTGTCTTTATTTTTCAAAAAATCATCATTTTTTGCTGTTAAAAACGTGACAATATGCATGCGTAAAGCCACAGATATAAAATGTTGATTGCTCATTTATCTATCCCCTACTGCTGTAGAGAATGTTTAACAATCGTGCGCATGTTCGACAATATAAATTGATCACACAAAAGCATTACTTTTGACATTTTTAATGCATTTGGAAGTTGCTATTAATGCAGAACAATATCTGCTCAGTTTGCACATTTAGTGAGAGACTGCAGGATAAGCTACACGTTAAATAAATTATATCTCCTTTTTCGCAACTACATTTCAAACAGAAATATTTCACAAAACTAAAAAGTTGGGCTTTTATATTGATCCATTCAAGCATAGGTAATAAAAAATCGAAAATTCAGCGGTTACTCAAGTGACTAGTTAATAAGTAAATCAGATTCTAGATGGAAAGTGATAACAATTAGTTCCAGAATTTGTCATAGAGGCAGTGAAGCAGAAATAGCAAAAGTCGTTGAATCGTTATTCTATAAAATTTTATGCTTCTGCTTGCTAATATAACTAACTCTACCTTTGCAAAAGTATGTTAGAAAAATGAATGGGAAAAGCCTTTAAATTATATACATATTAAATTTTATCCTGCAAGTTTGCAGATCCCTTCAGAAATCATTTCACATTCCCAAATAATTTCAGTATTTCTTGTTTATGATTGAAACTCTTCCTGGTTTCTTGATTCAATAAAAAACTACAAGTCAAACATCAAAATGAATGCAAAGCAACATTACTAAGTAGACAAATGAGTACTCATGATGCATTGAAAGCTATACAAAATTTGCCAGAAATACAATTTTCAGTGAATAAGCTCTTCACATTCAAGTAGCTAACACAAGTGAAAGTACATATGCTTACAGCTGTAAACAGTTACTTTAGCACAAGAAACCATTACTATATAGTAAGTTAACAGAAATAGTAGAGCAGAAAAATACAAAGGACAAGGAATTAAGGTTCACTGAGTGAAAATAAAAGAATGTTTGGAAATTGCAGAAGAAATACTTTGTATAATTTCAATAGAAAGCATTACTGAATGAATTACTCGATATTACTTTATGCTTACAAAAAAAAAAGATTTAATTCTAAATTATGTGTATATGTGCGTGCGTGAATTAGTTTGTATGTATGTATGTATGTATGCGTGTATATATGTACATCATTTTATATGTGTTTGCATTGACCAACAAACGGCAACATCGTTATCGTTGAAGGAAAGCGCTTTTTGCTGACGATTTTTGCAAGAATTGAAGGAAACGAGAGGACAGAAACGAAGGACAAGTAGATGACGGAACACTCGTGAAGGTAGCAAAATTAGACCATCTAGCCATCCATCTGACCATTCGACCATCTATCTGTCTCTCTCTATCTAGCAAACTATCATTTTATCGAACTATCTGTCTATGTGTCCATCTTTTTTCTTACCGACCTCTTGTTTCTACAAATGCAGACAATTAAGCCGAAGTCCATGTCATGTCGCACAGAGGAAAACTTGCCACTCACTTTGTTTATTATTAATTACTTCAAACCGAGAACTTTGTCAGAAATAAATAAAAGTTCACTCTTGTACAACTCTATCATTGACTGCTAACGATGGGAATACACTGGTTCATAAATTTTAATACTTCTTTCGCATCATGCCTTTTGCTTTTTACTTCACTTTCATTCTTGCCTTGTGTTAATTACTATCATCTCAAGTAACTGTCAGAGAAAAAATAATCTCATTTTTCTCACTCCCTTCTCCTATCAAACTAATAATAATATGTTGCAATCACACTTCACGGTATTTCTTGCATTAAACTCACTTAATATTTTATCATCTTGCAAATAAAACTAGCAATTTAGAACTAATTAAGTGAGTTAAATGTGTTCTGTCTTAGAATTAAATGGAATGACTGCTTATTATCATATTCATTGCTTTCAGTACGTCTGTTTATACTTCATTCTTGCACCCATTCTTCCTCATGTCCATCCGTCATTTTTGCAAAATGCTTTTTTCTATTTTTATAAATAATTGATGATCGTTGCAGTAACAAAGAATTGAGAGGTTGAAATTAGCCCGCAGTAGTTTTTCTTACTAGACAGGCAAATTGCATCTTTATGTAAATGTGAGCAGAATAGAAATAGAAACCAGCTCAATTTTTGTATTTACCACTAGCAAGTAAGCTAGCCCCTAAATGCGTAACTATGCGTTTGGTTAAAAGCTATCTTTCTTATTGATGGCAAATACAAAAAAACTTTTTACTTCTGTTACTCTCACTACCACTAGCATCACTCTTACCATTAACACTATCATTACTATTACCATTACCGTTATGACCAATCATGAACTGTATTGAAATAAAGGTAATAATAAAATTGATAGTAATGGTACTGCTACAAGGTTGGCAAGGTTACTGTTATCGCCATTACCGTCATTATCCTTTCTACTTCTATCATCTTCACTAGTGTTACAATTAAATATTGCTAGCATTGCCACTAGTAGCACTACCATTACTATCAATCTTATTATTACCTTTATTTCAATATATTCCATGATATTGATGATGATGCTGGTAATCACAATGTTTATGTTTGCATTTATTTCATTACAGATACCTGTTTCATTTTTCGTTGTGTTTTTTCTCAGCATTCATTTCTAAATAAGCGCAAAGGGCAAATTTTTGTTCTTTTTTTTCCTCACTCCTCTCTAAAAGGGGTTAATATTTTTAGAATACAACTTTTGCAATCAAACTTATTATTTTTTGATGTTACTTTCATGCAGTGCATTCCAAAATCAAAAAAATTTTCACACATGCCAGACAACATTTGTCACATTTTTTTAACAATAGGGTCAATCTTAATTCTTTATAATAATCCACTTTTTGTTCAGTCGTTCAATTCGGATTTAGCAGTATTTTAAATTTCATTCACTAAAACTATGTTTTAAGTTGACTAATTGCTGCAAACGTGTATACAAATTGCTGTTATTGTTTTCAGACGTCCATGCAATGTTTGATGAAATTACACTTTACTCATAAGTCAAAAATTGTGAACATTGTCTTCATCATCTCTTATGCGTTTGTGGTATTACCGTACGTGATAACGTGGAAAACTTTATTGCGATACTTATTGCAATAAAATTCATTTGCATTGCGCCTCTCTTCTTTTACTTTCCTCGTCTACACTGATATCATTCCTTCTGCAGTAAAAAATCTGCACTTGCATTCTTGTTACAATTTTGTTTTTATGCCAGATTTTTTAAATGAAATATTATCTCTCTTAGAAGACAAGATCATTACATATTGCTTTTTCCTGTTTTTCATTTGAAAAGCAATGGATTTGCATTGATTTTATCAACATGAAAAAAGGCCTAAAAAGGAAGTGGCACATTCATAGATGAGATGTTTTATTGCTCTGAACTGCTCTAAACTAAGATACACTTTCACTTTCTGAAAAAGAAAAGAAAGAACCATTTTTAAAATTAATCTCACTTATGTTTAAAACAGCAGCCATATTGGAATAAATGATTTATATTAGAATACACTAAATTTAAATTCCTATTGTATACTAGAACCATTACTGCTATAAATCCAGTTAATTAAAACTGAAATTAGTTTTGGTGTGTTCTAAGGTGTCTTGCTTAATTATTCTCTCATTATTTTCACATTTGATTACATTTCTATTTAATTTTGTGCAAAAGCCAATTTCAATAATCTGTCAGTCACATCCAACAAATGCATAATTCTCGTAAAATCACATTATCAGTCAACTATCTATTGTTAACCACAGTATCACTCATAAGCTAATTTTATTTGTCTCATTCAATTCAAAATCTTATCATATTTTTTATCGTTATTATCTTTTCTTCTCTAAAATGCCTTCACTCTACATAAATATCACTCATTTCTTCAACTTTCTTAGTTTTTATTTACTTTCTTATCATTTTAAATTGTAATTTCTAGAGGTTCATAAGTAATCATAATTTTTAAATTAACTTATCAATATTTGTTGATAATGTTTGTTTTGCATGATTATCTTTCTGATTAATTTCAGTAATAATAATAATTTTTTTTGCAACTGTATGCTAGTCTTTTAGTATAATATAATTTTTTGATAAACAAAAGTAGTCAGCTTGTAGAGCAGAGAAAAAATTTCTTGATAAATTTTAATATATTTCAAAGCGACTTCACATTGTTGAACGTGAGCACTAGATTACAATTGAAATGGTTGCTGGGATGCTGCATATTTTTGCATATGATAATTATAGAAACTCTGGAAAATAGATCTGAATCAATTTTTAAAAGGAATAATATATTTTAATTCATTCAGCTTTTTTAAATATTGCTTGATTTCAAATAAAAGTTTATGAGGACAAGCTCTTGAATCCAAGGAAACCATATAGATAAAATGCTGTTTTTTTTTGTTTTTTTTGAACTAATTTGATAGATTAAACTCAACGTCCTCAAAAGATTGATTCTGATGAGTAGTCATTTATGTAAATTAAACATGCTCTTTAGTTCTACCATATCATTTGATTAAATCAGAAATAATACTGACAAGTACCGAATGAAAAGTTTTGTATATATTGTAATAGCTCATGAATGATATGACAAGTGATATGATACATCAACTAAATAATAGCGATAATGCCACCGATTAACTAAAATTACAGACAGTGTGTATTCAAAATCTGACTGTTTAAAAATTTTGATTCATTACATTAAAGAACCTGATGAAGAAGAAAAATGGGAAGCTTTTTAGTTGATATAATACTAAAACCGAGAATTCATGCAAGTTCTTATCAACTCAAATCGCATTATCCATTTATTAAAAAGTACAATAATATGATAAAGAATTTTATGATAAGTGATATGCTCTTTTTTGCCAAAGTAAAAAAAAAGCACTAAAAAGATATTAAAATGTTGCAAAGTCAGTTTGCTAAGTTTTTAGAATTTGTTTTTATATTAGCGATCCATTTGACTCAAATACTATCAATTTAAATGTAAATGCTTTTCAGTGCTTTATCCAGTTACATACTATTACCATACATGAGAGGAAATGTGTACACGTGAGAAGAAAAGTTTTGCTGTCAAGAATTATAAATAAATAAATTTTTCTATTTTTCATGTTCATACTTTTTAGCTTTTGTGATAAATATGAATGAAGTATTTGATTTATTTGATATTTGAATGATCAAAGTGCTAAAAGTATGGATACTTGAATAGTTAGTTCAGAGTTTATAAAAGCAAACTTTTAGTAAATCAGTGTAAAAATTCTTCACAAATGCTAGCTAGCAGCATTAGTTGTTATTATTTATTAATAAATAAATGATTAATCAATATATACTTGCAGAAAGAAAATGTAATTCATTTATGGTGCTAATTTATTTGACAGTGTTCAAGTTTTGTTTAACTGAGAAAGGAGTTTTTTTAATTAATTTCTTGCTGATAGCACTCAGTAATCATTTGCTTGTTCGAGCAAAACTTTTAACGCTGATTTTGGACAATGATGAAGTTACGAGGCAAATCCTACAAATTATCCAAATAATAATAGCCTTGTTGACATTTCTTCTCACTTGTCAACTTCCGTTTTACTCTTACTCTCAACTTTTTTTACCTGTTAAAAGTACTTTTTTTTAATATGATTAAAAAAATTACCGTAATCTTAGCGGTCAAATAAATTTTAATGAATTGATTTCTTTTTTTGACAGGCGTAAGTAACTCTCATGATGGTAATAGCAGTTTGGTTTGGCTATAGAATTTGCATATCTTAGCCAAACTCAGATTTTTGCTTCTGCTTTCTGTTGCTGTTGATAGGAGTGTTATGGCTTGCGTAGGATAATGCTACTTGAATGAAGCTAGTATGCAAGCTAGGATCTATGAAGCGCAACCAAATTTGGCCATGACTTCAATTGCTTTTCTGCTTGCTGCTTACATGTTTTTATCTCAGACTCACTTCACAAAGCACATGAAAGAAGGCAGTATGTAAGTAGACAAGCTTATGAAGTCAGGCCTGACTCTAAAGCCTGGTGAGATTGACAAGCCTAATGCTGCGTTGCCTAGAGCTAGCTAGTTCCTTCCTTCCTTTTCTTCATAGACTTATAGGACGTACATGCAATACCCAATTCTTTTTATTCTTATATAAATTGTATATGCAATCTGTTTTTAAAATTTCGTCCTACTTTAACAAAATAAAGTTTATTATAATAGCTGCAGGCGATACCTCATACCTACATGAAATTTTGTAAAAAAATTTTTTTTTCAAATTCATTTGCATTACTATTCAATGCACAACCTAACTTTCTTACTACTTTTTCATATTATTTCAGAATAATCCTTGAAATATGCATAGGTTCTTTATTGATTATGCATTTTACTAATAAGTTAATTAAGTAATCAATTAGTCAAGTAAAATAGTCAGTCAAATCAGTTATTTCAACAAGCAAAATGTTTATTTACTTTTTTTCAAAAGAGATTATTGTAGAAAAGTCAGTTCGAAATGATTCAGCAAAATTAAACCTCTCTCTAGTTTTGCTTTACTTCACTGAGAATTTTGATTCCAGCAAAATATGTAATCATTATTTTGTATATAAATATCTTGATATCGCTGTTTTATTGTTATAACGATTATGAGACATTTTAGCCAAAAAAGTTTGCCACTTTAACTTTTTAGAGAAGTATTAAACATTGTTGATAAAGTGCTAGTTCAATAAATTTGATTTATATTGTTTTCAAATAGTCAATTATTTTTTTGTTGCAGAAATTTGAAATGGACATGGGCAATAATTTTCTTAGAGCATGCATTCTATGCGTAAACATTTTTTCACATTATACTTGCAGTCAATTTTTTGACTGTTAACTTAGTCGAGAAATCAGTTTTTGCAATATTTACATAGTAATTAAGATGTAGAATGAAGGAAACAAACAAAAGTAAGCATTTTACAAAGGAAACATGATAGTTAGCAAGTAATGTATTATAATACTCAATTTGGCCTCTCAAAAATCACTGTTCAAAAACGGATACATCTGTTTAGTACTCTATCTTACTTTTTTTCAAGCATTTATTTTGCTAATTCATTTAATTCCTATATTGACTTACCAGTCTGTAATGAAGTTATTCTAGTCTATACTAATTTAATTAAGAATTATATAAATTATTATATTTCTGCTTACTAATGTTTACTACTCAGTTTCGATTCTTTTTTCATGCATATTTATCATTTAGCTATTCGTTTACAAAAAAAATCTTTTTTCTTTTATCATTTATAATAAAAAATAATCACGAATGATTAGGTTTTGGAGCTTTTTCTTGGCTAAAAGTAAATATGGAACATTGGTGATCGCTTTATTAATATTTGATCTTGTTTATTATCACTTATTAAAAAAGGAATGCAAAGATAAATTTATTATTGAGATGCATATTAATTGCAAAAGTGTTGCCAAAGAAAGATTTGCTCTTTTTCAACTGTTCGTGTAATGCTTACTTTTTGCTTAGCTAATTCATTTACCTTTAGCAAACCTAAAAATTTTTATTTTGAATTAAAAATTGTAATTGATAGAAAAGTCTTCATTTTCGCCTTTTACTTTTAATATTTTAACTTCTCTAAACTAATTTTTACAAATGTTAATCATATATATATAGTTATGCATATTGGAGCTTTTATATATTTTTATTCTTCTTACGTATGAACATTTTTCTCAAATATTTTTTATACACTTATCAATTATCACTGAAAAATATTTTTTTTAAAGTATGAATAGTAAATGTTATCTTTTGATTGTATGATTTTAGATTATTGCTGATGCAGATAAATACACGTGCGTTTTAGTTAGTTTTGCTGTCATCTTTTTAAAAAAAAAGAAAAAAATTGAATAAAATTAGTGCATGAAGAGGAAATTGTCAGAGTTCATGTTATTAAAATATGTGATGTAATATTTTTTGCTTATTTAATTTTGTAAAAAAACTTATTAAAATGTCATACTATTTATTGATAAATAGTATGACATTTTTTTCTACACATAAAATTAAAGAGAGAAAAAAAAGATAATCCGATTAATTTCAATCAAATTAATCCAACGCAAAGAAATGAATCATACACGTCTCATCGTTAATCTTGGCACTACAAAAGAAAAAACGTAAAAGTTTCAATAATGAAAATTATTTTTTGAATAAATTCAAAATGAATAAAGTATTTTAAATACGCTTTAAAATGTAATTCGATAAAGAGTTATGCAAAAATTTGTTAGCTCAAGTAAATGGGCTGAATGTAAAAATTAAAAAAATTCATATTTTTAACATTTACATTCATTCAAATCGATGACAAAACTATCGGAAACGTTGTAATGGTCTAATGGTCGTACGGCAGAGCACAACGATGATTCTTCCTTTTTTATTTTTCACTCAAAAGATGACAATTGCTCTAGTTTTCAGTTTTTTACATCTCCCTGAAAAGAGTTAACGATTTCGTATAAATTATTAAAGTTAATAATTGCATTATCTTAACTTCAGCATTATTATTATATTAATCATTATTATCTCTAGCATTATCATAATTATTAGCATTGTTGTTATTACTGCTTTTATTGTCTGAGATTGCTGCTATCATTATTTTTAATATCATTATTGTGAATAATTTTTATTATTAATGTAGTTGAATTGCTCATCTCCATGTTCATAACTGCAAAACTTAAATTCATTTATAATTCATTATGATCATTGTAATTCTAGCAAGGAAAGCATTGATAAATTTTACAGAAAATGATTGATCTTCAGCATTACACTATGCATCTTATATGGTGTTAACTTTATAATCGTATAAGGCAACAAAATAAAAGTAATATGAGATCGCTGATAGAATATTATAGACTTTGTATGATAAAATGAAGTGTAGAAAGTTTTTCATATCATGCATTGTAAATCGAATGCATTCATCATGTTTTGCTTTTTATGAGCATCTTCTTTCCTTAGCATGACTGACTCATTTGTCTTCTCAGCAAACTAATCTTCTTTCACACTTTAGCATTCTTTTTTTAGCAAATATTACCTGTTTTCAGCTTTATATCATAATAATGCTATGCTACGCATTTGCATTTTTAATTAATTCATTTCAAATTTCTATTTTATTTTATTTTAATCAGTATTCAATAGCAGTACATATAATATTAAACATTGTTAATCAATGATTCTGATGAAAAACTTGAGCAAAGCACAAATCTAATCCCAAATTAACAAGTAAGTCTACGTGTTTCACGTTCTTTGATTCATTTTCTTATTCTTTGCGTTTAGGTAAGTGCAAAAACTTATTAATGGCAGTAAAGTTGTCTAAAGCATGAATAATTTATTATAATCGCGAACAAATTATCTTCTATTTTTTCAATAATGTTTCTTATTTTAGTCTGAAATATTTTTTTGCATGTTCAATTCTACTAATTATTTATTCTAATTTCAACATGCTGCTAGCAGTTTTTTCTTCTAATGACTAACTGCTATACATAACTATTGTTAATATGAATTTATAATTTATTAGTTGCGAGATAAAGCAGAAAAGTAAGAGTAACAGATGGAAACGAAGCAGTGCAGATCAGGCTTAGCTAAGCGTGAGCTTATTTGAAGTGGAAGTTACATGGAAGTGCAAAAGCGTATCTGTGTCTTTTCAATATCATTGTTTAATACTGAAATTGGATAATTCCTTATTCAGTTATTTAGTTAATTTATTTTTTTGACGATTTCTCAATAATTACATCATAAGCTTTGCTTGGTAGTATTTGCTAAGATAGAGTCGTTTACTAAGATATATCTTGATTTTATGCAAACGTTATTCCGCGTTGTATTAAATTATATTATATGACAGAAAATTGTAACTAATCAAACTATAAAATTGCTCTCAATGTTCAACTTAAATATTCGAAATACTTATATGCTTTCTTTAAAGGCTGAATAAACAAAATAAAAAAAGCATTTACATTTTTTACTTTTTCCTCTTGTTTTGTCTTATTTCTTCAATATTTTCTCACTTTTTTAAATAATACTGCAAAATCATTCATTTCTTCTAATTTGTTTTGTGCTGCAGAATTTTAGCCAAAGTCATATTTATATCAAAGCATTTTCTAGATGAAAATCTTTTCAGTAATATTCTAAGTAAATAGCTGGTCTATGTGTTAAGAATTTTGTGGACTTTTCCATGCATTCAATATGATCGAATAAGGATGTATTCGGGCGCAATTTTCATAGTTTAATGTATGAAAAAAAAATCTCATACAAGCTCATGTTATCTCTTTAATTTTGAGTAATTTAATTATTAATGGAAGTCAACTTAATACAAAAATCCTTCTTTTTGTATTTTTGAAAAAAAAGCATCCCATTTTACGTATATATATATATATATATATATATATATATATATATATA
>UYYF01004541.1:2534-44328 GCA_900618365.1 Thelazia callipaeda
TGACAATGTGAATATAAGTGAATAGTTAAAAAATTAATGTTAGTATTTTAAATATTTTAAAATCAATTAGCATAAGAGTGTATATATTATAATTTGTTTGGTACGAAATATATATTACGATTTCAGATCTTTGTTGATTATCCAACTGAAATTCTTTCAATGCATTTTGTTCGTATATAAACTACTTATTTTTCCAATCTATACCAATCTTTAAATAATAGTATTTTCACCACATTTCAGTTCATTGTCAATTCTGCAACTAATAAAAAATATTCTTGCTGATTTGTCCGCTGTTAGTTCATTTCAAAGATAGCAATCCATCTAAAAACAGACCATATTTCCTGTAAATCGAAGATTCGATGATAAAATGCAGAAGCAGAATGCGAGGAGTTCATTGGAAAACCCATTACAAAGTGATCTATGGAAGTTATCGATATTTCTTGCCTAAAATTAGGCATTAAATTTTCTGAGCATTTTAAGTTAAAGATTGTGATCTATGGAAGTTATCGATATTTCTTGCCTAAAATTAGGCATTAATTTTTCTGAGCATTTTAAGTTAAAGATTCAATTTTGCTTCTTGTTGAGTTAGCAACCTTTTTCTTCCTCTATATCATTTGTATTTTTTTAAATTACAATTCAAATTACGATTTTATGTTTTTAATTATTTACTATCAGTAATATCAGTGTATGCACATGACTCAATTATCGATAAATTCAATATTATTTACAGCAAAATAGTAAACATTTGAAAAAATCAAAATTTCAGAAAATATTTGCCTACAAAACAAAGCTTCTTTTGAAAATCTTTACAATAATCATACAGTGTCTCAAGTAGTTCACTGCTGTCACCAAATGATTCGAACTTCGGTAGGAAGAATCCGTTGTATGTTTTTGGATCAAGCAAACTATGACTCACATCACATTCCTAAAACGGTACAAACTTTTATTTTTAGAAACTCTTTTGTTTCCAGTAAAAATATTCTTTCAAATATCCAAAATCATTCAATACTATTATCAAACAAAAATACCTGAGCATTTTAGCTTTTTCTTGTGCCAATAATAAAAATAGTAAAGCCATAAATTATCTCAAAAATATGTAGCTGCTAATATTTTGAATTTAAGTTAAAATTGTTTAATCACATTGAACGATCATAATTTCTAACCGGCGAATCAATCATTGTAACTTTAATGGAACCATATTCATCAGAAATGATCTCAACCGGTTTTTCTAAGAATCCACCTGCTCCCACAATTTGCTGAAATGAAAATCAATAGTATTCCGTTTATTTTTATGGTAGTAATAATAACAATTGTCATTATCACTATTATATTTTTATAATTTTGAAACCGTTATTAGCAACAATCATTACTTTTACCGTTATTATCATAAATATTACTAATATTATCAGTGCTTATAAATAAAAATATTTTCATTCAAAATAATGCACAATTTATTACATAAAATAATAATAATAATAATAATAATAATAATAATCATAATAATAATAATTTCAACGATGCAATATATTGAACCTGTTAAAATTGATTAAATATCACTGATATTTCCTCCATCACTCTCAATATTATCACTTATAGTATTATCACTCTTACTGCTTGTTATCATTATCATTGCATTTTGAACGGCATTATGACTTGTTTATGGATTTTAAAAGTTATAGTAAAATGCACAATTATAAATTAAGGAAACCTCAACAGTAGCGTTGATGTCATCAACAACAAATGCAATATTTTTAATGGAATCCCCATGTGTTGCTATATGTTTAACAAAATCTTCATCGTATTCTTTGCATGTTGTAAATATGAATACAATCTTTAAATGCAATCTCAATTTCATTTTCAAACCTTTCAAAATTTTAAAAATTTATAAAGGGCGGCAAAATAAGCAGTAAATATTATCAGATTTAATCATTTTTAGCTTAACTTCATCATATGCTAACTTTGAATTTTGAAGTTACTTCAATAATTTGTGTTTTTTCTGATTAATTAAAAAATATTTTCTGACATTTTCTCAAAAAATTAATAAATTAGTTGTAATTATTTAAATGCTTACATTCCCATTACGAATGGCTATGCTGCGCCACTGTTCATTTTCTTTTATAGCAAATCTTCGAAAACCAAAATTCATGCAGTACCAATATGACGCCTTAATAATATTGAAATATATATTACAATGATTCTTTTTTATTGATATTTTCTGTTAAATTTGATTATTTCGAAGAAAATGATAAGCAATGTTTGCACTCAATTTGTTTTCTTCAACAAAAATTTTTTCAATTTAAAGTTTGTAAAAATAAGTGCAATTCAGTAATTACATATCGAACGTTTAATAATCAGTAATTAGTGGTATCTAAAATAGAAATTAATAAATATCATTCGAATTTGATAAGTAATTCCAAAGAGATTGTAATTCTATCAATTAATTATAAGTTATTTCAGTAAATAATTAGTTAAGAGTTATTGTACCATCTTTACACTATAATGATTTGGAAATTACGAGTTATTAATTACTTTTAAATAAATTCATTTAACTTGTTCTTTTCAATCATTCACAATATTTTAGCGTGAGCTTGTGATCAAAATTTTTAACTAATAAATTGAATAAAATAATGCATATAATTTTTAAAAATCTTCACAAAGTTCAAAAAATCAACTAACTGATTTTATCAATCAGTGATTACCATTAAAATCATATACTTTAATTAATCAATAACTGCATTATCTACAGCAATTTATATTTAAAGTATGAAATGATTAGAAATGTGTTAAATTATTAATTTTAATTGCAAATAATCATCAATGTGTAATAAAATAAAACCTGAAATATCACCTGCAAAGCATTTGAGACATAAAATTCAATGTGGTGAATTGTTAGAAGTCTTTTAGATGGCGCAAGTGACTGCATATTACACTTCTTTACAACCAGTGTAAAAACTTGAAATGAGCAAAAGTAATGGAAATGGTAATAAAAATGGGCGAGGAAGATATCACTTCTACACTCCGCCTATGTTTTATAAAGAAAGTAATTAACTTTCTCTTGTAATAAATGAAATTATTATTGCAAGCAGTTTTATTCAGTCTATACGTCTATTACTTCTAAGCTGATTTTATTCCACTTATTTTTCAATCATTTAAATTATTACAATTTTGAAATTAAAATTTTTAATCCTAAAGATATTTTGTGCTTAGTTATGCACCGCCACTTTTTCTAGATTAAAGTAACCATATCACGTACTTCCTACACTTTCATTACGTGAATTAATTGCTTTAATAAGTTTTGCAAGTGCGAATATCC
Organism: Thelazia callipaeda; assembly: GCA_900618365.1. Lineage (NCBI taxonomy): Eukaryota > Metazoa > Nematoda > Chromadorea > Rhabditida > Thelaziidae > Thelazia > Thelazia callipaeda. The sequence continues at coordinate 5,848 of UYYF01004541.1, forward strand.
TCTGCAGTAATTACATTTAGTTAAGTGATTTATCACGTATTGAATGTGTTTGCATTGATAATTTCTACTTTTGATGAAAAACTTTCAATTACTCTTGAATTTGATAGAAAAAATCGACGTAGAACGGAAGAATGCAACTTCCATCCTTAATGTTTGAATAAATTTTTCTGTCATCTATGTCAAACTTTCATTAATTTGTTCTGAAAGCAAAATTTAATGAATTGTATAGTACTGCTACTATTTGATCATTTTAACATGTAAGGAATCAACTCCAAAAGAGTGCTACTCACGTCACTCCTATCAAGAACTGCAAGTGATAAACTGCACTAACAATACAAATATTTAATCATTTTATTCCTTCCATTAATTTTGAAGTCTTCAACGCTATCAGTATTTGTATTTACGTGAAATAATCATCTAATGTTTGACTTCTCCTTTTTTTGGTACTCGTATAATTTGATGCTTTTTTACTTTAGCATTATAACCCGACAATCACTATATTATAAGAAATGATTTCTAATTCACATCATGTATTTTTTTTTAATGAGTACTCTTGTGCAATTACTCATTTCAAGTGAAATTAACAAACTGACATATTACTTAATATTATGTAATAAAATTCAGACAAAAAATCAAATACACTTGCAAATAATTCTATTTTCAAATAGTTATATACAAATGCTATTTACTTTTTCAATTTTAAGAACAGACATTATTATTAGTTCTGCTACGAAATTAATAATTCAATTTGCTACGAAGAATTTTAGCTAAAAACAAGTTAAAATTCAATATCCTTGCAAACAGACAAGAACATTTCAGCAAGTAAGCATTTTTATATCATGCGATATAAGTATCAGAAACAAGCGAATATTGCAAACGTTGAGGAGGTAACTGAAAATCAAGCCAGTCTGATGCATGATTAGGTAACAATCCCATTCCATGTAACTTATAAAGTGCCATCGCTATCGCAACCATGTTTCCAAGAACAAAAACAAGCTTGTGAGGAAGAAGTGAACCTATATGCTCATCCTAAAAGTATCATTTGTTACAAAAAGCTCATTAAGAATACATTTCCAAAATAATGCAACAAGTCTACATCAAATACTTGCTGATAAATTCAATTGCCAGTGATGCATTAGATGCCTTAAAAATAATTCAAAAACAATAAACACATTCTCTTTTCAAGAGTAAAAGATCGTCTTTATAAAAAAATTAATACCTGTAAAGGTTTAAAGACTGGATTAACACTCATCAGTGCTTTAACAGGACGCCAAGCCATCATCGCAATCATCATAATAGGAAATATACTAATTGTATTGCCAGACATATACATCATAAACATGTTCATAGGTAAACTTTTGACAGGTTGCAAAGCCATGTCCCACGCGCGTTTCTTTACCAAGTGATCTGTTTGCTCATTGATTCCACTTTGTTCTACCTAACCAATCGAAGAGTTAACTTACAACTAGTAATAGATAAAATGATCTAAAAATTGAGAGAATGCACTAGATATCTCCAGAACAAAACACCTGATGCGTAGAAGATCCTGTCTGTAAAAAACCTGGTGGTGTAAGAGATGGATCTGTTGTACGACCCTTTGGTCCAATATTTGTTAAATCCAACTTCCATTTCGCCCATAACATTTCCTTGTTCTTATTATCCATCACTTTTGATTGAAAAAAATTACACCAGTTGTTAGGTGTCGTTCAGTTATAAGATCTTAATTATAGATGTCAATAAAACGTACAAACAGAATAATGTACTGGAAAAATCTGTTTCCCACATGCAATTTTCAACTCACATTACAAATAACACCAAAGAAGTCATTTTATCATTTATGCAAAAATCTGCAAAGACAAGATAAAAATGATTTGACAGTCAACAGACACTTGGTATAGAAGAAACAAAAAAACATGAGTGACAAACATATTTATTTCAAAATTAAGATTGTAAGCAGTCAGTTAAAGACATAAATTTATTCTGAAATACAGAGAAGCAGATGGAAACAAATTAAATCATCAAGAATAGAATACCTAAACAATTTTTTAATAACAAAGTGAATGATTCTACCTTAAAAATCTGAAGTAAAAGTAAATCTAAGCAAAAGTAGCAAATGACCCGGGTGAAATACAACGTCTCGTTTCAAATTCAGAACAGCAACTGATGGTTCGTCTCGGTTGCGACTCCTTCACAGCAAATAATAGATCATCTTGATTAACAACAAATACCGCATCTGCATAAAAACATGAGCATTAAAATAAAACTACCACAGTTCACTTAATCATTAAAAACAGTTTTAAATTATAAGGAGTGAGACATAGTTAATCTTGGAATTCATCCATTTCTGGTTCTTTAATGAAGCAATCGTAAAATGTGGCACAGCAATAGAGCAGCAAATAATGATCCATTAATCTCTTCAAAATCAAATCTAGCCTTATTTTCAGTCTTAAAATCGGAAAATTTAATTATAAATATCGATCGATAAAAATTTCTATAATCTTGAAATACTACAGTTACTTTCATTACCAAATTTTTTGTTTGATCGTTTGCGAGAAATCAACAGTGCATTTGTGATTAGACCTTTCAAGTCAGCACCTGTCCAGCCCTCGGTCATTTCTGCTATTGCTTCTACATCCACATCTTGTTGCAATCTTATACTACGAGTTAAAACTTCTATTATTGATATTCGTTCCATCTACAATACAATTTCTAAATTAAATTTTGTGGGAAATATAATTTGGCAAATTCTATATGCCTAAATTAATTATCTCCCGTTCAAATAAAAACTGATCTTCTCTCTTGACATAAATCACAAATTTCATAATGCTAAATTTTATGCTTCATTAGGCCTACATCTGTAATTACACATAGAAATTTAATATTTTCACAAAATTAAGATAAGTAAAAACGAATAGTGAATAATTTATGCACTTTATCTTATTCTATTCTGTAGAGCAAGAGAAAAGGTAAACAAACAATACTAGTTAGAAAATTAAAAAACAAACTTTATTGGGTAGTTCACATTCAACTATATAGTCAAAACGTCCTGGTCGTAATAAAGCATTGTCAATTAAATCAATTCGATTTGTAGCCGCAATAATATATACATCTGTAATTAAGAACTCAATAATGTACTCATAAGCTAAAATACGAAAACCTTGGTGCGTTTTCTTAATTTCAAAAACAAGTGATCTCAATCTGATTTTTCGACTTTAATAAGTGATCTCGATCTCACATAATTGTTAAGAACCAAATTAACATAGCTTATAACTGTACACCAGATAGAAAGCAGAGAACCAAAATCAGTAAAAACAAGCAAAATTCTATGTAAATAAAGAAATAAATTCATTACCACTGCGCCCTTCAACGCCATCCAATTCTGTCAATAACTGATTTACCATTCGATCTGATACTCCCGCATTGCTTTCTCCACGTTTTGCTCCAAGTGAATCGAACTCATCAAAGAATATTAAACAGGGACTACTTGCACGAGCCCTCAAAAAGCACGATGAATTATCATTACTAAGACTACTGCAAAAATTTTTCTGCCTCAAAAAAAAATTTATTAATACATTTCTAAAAATGTTAGATTTCTGTCATACACAGCGTAAAAACTTAATGTCATGAGAAACAAGAATAAAACGCATTATTATGAATTTCAACGTTAAAATAAACGATCTACTTTCAGTTAAAAAAATAAACAGTGACAGAGACTTATTACAAAAAAGTAATACAAAAAACAAATTTCACTTTAGTGAATAAATAAAGCCACTAATTTAGTCCTAAATGTCTAATCATCATTCGTGTTGTAACATTTTACAGACAAAGTTGTAAAATGCATGTGGATACTTTGATACGCTTGAAAATTATTGGACACTTACTGTCTGAAAATTTTTCTCACATTTTCTTCACTTTCACCAACAAATTTCGACAATAGCTCTGGCCCCTAAAAAAAATAATTACGAAAAACCTAAAATTGTAGCAAATTTGAAATTTTGCAAATTTTACGACCGTAAAATCAAAGGAAATATATTATTTCTACAATTTTGCAAGTTTAGATAATATAATAGATAATATAACCTTTTTATAGAAAAGATTACACAATAATACCAAAATGATTAAAAAAATCAACCTCACAATCTTCAAACAAAGAAAAGCTTTGCCCCAGCTCTGACTGTATATCATTATAATAGCCTTTTTCAAAATAACACTAACAGTGTAATTTTAGTAAAAAACATGTTTAATTTCCACAACGATAAATTTTTTCTATAACCTGATTTAACAAAGTTAATCGACTAGCCTCTAAATTGTTTTTATATAAATGACCATTTCAGTCCTTAAATTGCTTTTTACATGAATAACAAATAATACACGTACATGTATTTTGGATAAATCAGATTACTAAAAATACGATGTTATTAATTTTGTTTCACCTGTTTATGTTCAAAAGATTTGAATTAGTTAATTTACAGAGGAATAACAAGCCTTAACGGAGATAACATTTAAGTTACACTGGTCGGCTAAAGTTTTACAAATAAGCGTTTTCCCACAACCGCTTGGCCCATGCAACAATACTCCATGACCAAGACGAATAGAATTATTTTGGTACAGCAGAGAATACTGGAAAAGAAACAAGGTTAAAAGTCTTTGATTCTTTTATAATTATGGCATGCAGAAGCAAATCTTGCATCAACAATAGCTCTGGCTACGGAAATTACAGATATGATGCAAATTAAAAGGCTAAATATTTGCAATTTCAAAAAAATTCAAAACCGACTCCATCAAAGCATTTCAGAGTACTGTTTTGGTACGAAAATATTGTCATACTTCAATAATTACTGACCAAATCAGAATATTTTAAAAATTACTCACTTTTACAGGCCAAATAAAAATCTCAATGAGAAGTTGTTTTACGGCCGTTAATCCCCCGATATCCTCCCATTTTAACTGAGTTTGCTTCAGTGATTTTGACTCTTGAAATGGAGCTATAATTGATGGAAAATCTTTCAGCCCTTGTCGTATATCATCTTCCTGCACTTTTTCATGTCCTACAGAACAGAAACAAATTTACAGATCATTAAAAAATAAATCTGCTGATGGATTAATTCCAAAACTCATAGTAATCCAGTACTAGAACATGCATACCATTAATTTTCGACTCTAGAACAATTCTTCGTGCTAGTCTCTTTAAATCACCAATGAAACATCTTTGTGTCGCTTGCAGAAGTTGATCATTTAGAATACAGAACTCCATTTCTTGACCACAAAATTTATTCAAGCATTCTTTACGCTCAGCCTAAAACATAATTCCAAAACAAATATCTTATCGTTGCTAGCGCAAATAACTCCTACGAATTATCAAAATGTTTGCTCAGTTATTTAATTGATTTGGATTATTTTTACTAAATTTCCTTTCCCCTCCAACCGTTATTATATGCTCTCATAAGCAATTAAAGGACAGAATCTTAAATGCCGAATCTCCTAAATTTCTGAATAATTTTTTCAAAATTAGCTCTATTTTTTATGTCTAAAATTTATTTTAAATTTCTTTGCAAAGAAACGCTATGATAAGATCATAAAAAGATAATGATTTCTTTGTGGATAACACTTTTCACCTTAATTATTACTGACTTTACGTGAACAAAAATTTGTCCTTCCTTACACGTCTTATCAATATTTTGTGTTAATTACAATTTACATGTATTGAAGTTCATAATTATACTCAAAGTATATTCGAAATTTGAAATTATCTAAATCCAATATGCAATATGCAAATGCAAGTACTTTCTTAAAAAGTGATACAAATCGTAGCATAATTTTCAACTCTTATCCAACAATAATTATATCTGTCTTACTTCCTTGACCTAAAACAAATGCCCACTTCTCTTCTTATCTTCATATTTATTTATTAATGTCAATTTTCTTGTAAAAGTTTCATATATACTGAAACAAGTATTCATTTAATTTTGCATGCTTTAAATTGTTGCTCCCTTACACCAAGTTTTAAATTCATATAACTGTTTGTAATAAACTACAACAATTAATTTGCATTAGTACTGCGCATCAATAGCATATTACGAATTGTGTTGAATAACTGACAGCAGTAGTACATGGTAGTAATTGGTAGTAGTGGTAGTAGTGCTGGTAGAAGTGGTGGTAGTATTGAAAATAGCGCTGATAAATGATGCGAATGAGGTAATCTAATAAATAAAACATCTCTTATCACTGTCGGAATCACCGTTACTATTATCATCATTATTTATCATCTCTTGTCATTGATCAATAACCGGTTTATTTTTAAATTATGCATTTGTCTTTCTCATACACGCACGTCCATCATCAATCCATTCTTCTATTTCATGCGACAAATTTTACGATTTTTCTATCATTTTTCGCTAAAAAGCGGCAATCACTTCTTCATTTATCCGTCACTGCCTGACCTTTAGCTTACATAACCTTTTTGCCTTAACCCAATCTAAGTATATCAAATATTTGATCAACTTGCAAGCAAAATTGTCTTCAAAATTAGCAAAATACAAAATTTATCATTCAAAACAATTTTACGATCGTTTTTCAAATAATATATAATCACTCAAAAAAGTTGAGAATTTAAGAAAACTTGCACAAAACTTCTAGCACATTCTTTTAAATCCATTTCAATTCTTTTTCCTAATCATACCCATGCAGTCACTGCTAATCAACCAGCCTGTGATAACAAACCATTAAAATAATCAGTCGAAAATTTATAATTGCTAAATTTATGCTTATACTGCAAACAAATTATGCATAATTAACATAACTAACATAATGCTTAAAAGAATAGCTAATTCCTTTCTAACAACAACACACGCTATCTTAGTACTGATTACTTCATATCTTATCAACTCAAATTAATGTGATGATAAAGCTAATAAAGCCCATCCACCAAACGATCATCCCTACTCACTCGTTTACTAGTTAGTTTTATTTCTTAGCCGTTACATATCTGCGTACATTTCCTTCCTTCTAACATTTATGCAGTTTATAATAACACAATTTAAATTATATATATTTTATACAAATAATTATTAATGCTACTGTAAGAGACAGCAGATTTCACTAATTTTTTGACTTGTGCCCGCATTGCAACCTCTAACAAGAAAACCTGTCCGATGTTATCATGACCATAATAGCACACATTCCATGCATTGCCTCCTTTGCTCTCATTTTTCTTCTATTTAACAAACAAAATCTCTTTCTTCCAAGGTCCTTCAAAACAAAATTGACTGCAATACAATTTTTTTAGTACTATGATTACACGCATACGTAAATGCACACGCACTTAAATTTAATTACCAGCTCTTCTTATTCTTATATCTTTTTTCTCTTTCACGATTTCTATTCTTCTATATATGCTAACTCAGCTGGTATCATCAGATATAAAAACGTACCATTGCTTTCAGTATTATTATTAGTAGTACTTATATCATATAATCCGATCCGCCGTTTATTACTTTGATCTCAATTAGCGCCGAGTTGAACTTTAATACTGCATTCTTTCCTATTATTCATAAATCTCTATCTTGATCTTAATATTACACACGCTGAAAAATGTTTCACATCAAGACTAAACATCGTTTTTTATTTTAATCGCAGAAATCGTTTCTTCTTTAAAATTTTCTTAAAATTTAAGATAATGCCACGAACAATAAGTACCAATTTCGGAGAACCATTAAGTACTGAATCTAAACGACTAATCAATGAAGTGCGTCTTAAAATCAATCAACCAATACATCCCGGTGTACGTATATATTTACGCCAACATTACTAAACTAACTTCTACCACAATCTTTACTCCTTTTGTCTCACATTATTATATTATTACAATATTTCCTAGGTAACATTATTTTATATTTTTCAAACTATAGTAATAGTAGATATACTGTACTAAATTTTGATTACAAAATGAGCAAAAATTGTTCGTGCATGAAAGCTTAGCATCGTTTTATATTCTCTACATGCATAATTAAAAAACAAACTGCTTACTTTGGCATAACTCTCTTCTTGCTTACATCTGACAGCAGCACAACGCAAATCAGACCACACAGTATGGTAGTTAAAAATTTATTGCAAACACTACTTTCTTTTTTGAATAACAGCACAATTTGTAACTGTCAAACGATTACTAAGAATTATCAGTATTTCCAGTTTGACAATGACTTCAATATTTATCGCTTTGTACTAGCTTGTGAAAGAGCGGCAAAAAAGAATATCGTTGATGCTGCAGCCAAAACTCTTAACAATCATCTGCGAATACGTAAAGCCTTTAAACTTGTCAGTTTTAATTCAATTAAAATTTTTTATTTCACTTCTGATTGTTAAATTTCTGCTTCTAAAAATTGCAACATTTTCTTTCTATCATACAACTTAGTCACTATTATCGGATAAGTGTTGTGATTGGTATATAAATAAAATGCATTTTTTACAGGATGATTTGCCTGATATATCTTTCTCAGAAAATCCAATATTTTCTAAAAGATTGCTACCAATGGGTAGGATTCTAGAAGCTACCGATAACTCCAACAGGTTACTATGGTATGTCGAATACAAAACAATCGATATAGAGGTCTGTTCTAAAAATAGAGATCACCGTTTCAGCAGTACTGAATTCGCTCATCAAAATATTACAATTTTAATTTTAGAATTTTTAATCACTTACCTTATGCAGTCACTAAGTAAAACCTGAATCATTCTTTCAGTGTACTTAATAACAAGCTAACAAAGCTCTGTGATGCCGAACGAAATGCTTAAAATGAATAGCTTATTGTTTAATTACAGGCTATAGCTTACTCAGTGCGCACTTCAGAATCGTTACGTCTACAATTTCTTCAGTTTGAACATATGCTAAAAAGAGTTAACAAACAGGTAGGACCAATAGTTAATAATTAACACATGTTACCACGCATACTTTATGACACCTACAAGGTTATCAAAAATCAGGAACATTTGAAGTTAAAGTGTAGACGTATTAAGTTTTCTTTGACCTTCAGACGAAAGTCGCAAAAAGCTTCATATTAAATTTGTTGATTTCAAGATTTTTCTGAATAGTCAAGAATTTTATCAAGCATTTCAGGAAGAAAAAACTGGGCATTTAAGCGCTCTAAGACATATTGTTGACATGAATGGCTTCGAAATTAATCCCTTCACTATGATGTTAGCAACCAATGGCAGTTTAGCATATTTCTCTCAACTCCTTCATTACGAGAATTATCCTGAACTGGTAGGTTACATTAACAACTCATTACTTATACGTGTACGAAATGCGCAGGAAGATAAGCCTAAGATATTTTTAGTAATATAATATTATGACAAGAAAAATTAAACTAGAATAATTAGTACGAGTGCAAAATTGGTTTTTTTATAAATCATCAGCTAATTGAGAATCATTACTAGAAAATGCTTGTAGCTTTACAATTTTTCTTTTAAGGTAAGTCCGGTAGAAATGGTGAATATATCAAAATGGATTCATTTCCCTTATAAAATAGCGCGAGCAATGATGCCTGATGACTTCACTGAACGCTTCCGATTATATGATGAAAATTTCTTGTCTACTTTACTTAACGACATAAAAATTGAGGATATTCCAGTAACTTTAGGAGGCAAAAACGAAGTAAATTACTCAATAAACTCCAAATAATCAATAAAGATGCGTGTCATCAAATAAGCAATAACTCAAGCTTGTAAAATTTTGATAAAGAATAAAAAAAATTCATAAGAGATCTTATACATATTCATTATGACTTACATTAATCTGAATAATCAGAAACTCATAAGAACAAATTTTCAGGAAATCAAATGCCGACCAGCAACAAAACATACAGTAGACCAATGCTTTAATTTAGTGAATTTCGATTCTCCGAGTAATCTTGAGACAATTGTAATTTCACCACGAAAACGTCGCCAAATTTATGTAGATGTTAATGAAGACGCAAGGTGGTTACAGTGGTATTTCACTACAGATGGTGATATCAATTTTGGTGTTTTTTACGAGGTCATTTTAATTTAAATTCATTCAGATTTTGGAGTTATATAACTGATGTAAGTAAATAAATGAAAGCACATAGCGAAATAAATCCATAGACTAATTTTGTCGGAGATAAAAATATTAGTCAACGGTGTAATTTAACTTTATATTCAACAAAAGCAGTAACTGAAGTGTGATGAAATTTTATCAAGATAGACTGCGAAAAATCAGGGTAAAATTCAATCAACAACTAGATATTAATTACTAATTTAAAGAAATCGCAAAATTTCGATAAAATTTTTAAAAACGCTCCAAATTTTAGGCGCCAGATCAAAAGCGACCAACAGAGGGAATGATAATGAACAAGCAGCATGAGCGCGATATTGACTTTGATGAGCTTGAAATGGTGTACCCATGGTTGAAATTAGTGGCAAAATTAGTACCAGAAATGGACAAAATCGAATGTACAAAACCGGGTCGTTACTGGATAATTATATGCAATAAATCTTCTTGGATTCATCGAAAAAAAGTCAGTTTACTCATACAGCTGGTCGACAAAACGAATAGTAATGTGAAACGGTGTCACTGTGATGGAACATTCAGCAATAGCTCAAAATCATTAACAATTGACTATCTGTTATAAAGTTATGGTTCTAAAATTTTTTAAATAGAATTTAAAATTTTATACATGTATACTTCATGCGATGTTTAAATATAAAATCATCAAATATTGCAATAACTTGAAGCTAAGAGAAAAGTATCCATCATCATTACCTACGGGTCTTTTATCCGCAACAAATGAAAAATCAAATTGTTTAAAGGAAAATAAACAACATAACATTGATCATTTCCCACATTCATCCTTCCTTTACTGAGATTAGCAAGATGAAAATATATCGTATTATCTACATAATATTGAATTTATAAAGCGATGCAATGAAGATTTATACCGGAATTTTTAAAAACCCATATTTGAGTAATAGCAACGATAAGCTGGCTCCAAAATCATCCCAGATCTATCCACATTAATTAACTAATTATACTTTTTATAAAAGATTAATCCACTCACGTTCAGGTCTAAAAATATGCCCAATTAAAGCCAAAACAAGCAATAAGTAAACTCTAATTTCAGTAAATACTTAGATTGATTCTTGTCACACATAATATTAAAGAATATATAGAGCTCAAGATATTTGCTGTTTACTAGATTTATTTAGCAACTTACTGCGCCCAATTCTTCAATTTTTTCCATGCAACCAAAGAATCGTTTACCCCCATTTCTAGTGAACAGTTCAGTAGCTTGATTCGAACATGATGTCGCTAATACCAAGAAATTATCTTCACTGGCTAGTTTCCGCAACACTAAAAAGTGTACTTGTTGTCAGCTGGTCAAATCATATAACAAGATTTGTGATATCAAGCAACATATTTAATTGTTCGATATTTTTATTTCTCAATAGGAAGATTTCTAGCACCTTCTTCGCTATCGTGGATTAAGTAATCCAAATTATCCAAAAAGTGATATATTCGCTATAAACGACTAAATGACAGTACAACAGAAATAATTAAAACATATCATAATGATTGCAAATAAACTTACATTCGATGCATTTCTCAATATGAAGATTTCTAGCACCTTCTTCGCCATCGTGGAGTAAGTAATCCAAATTATCCAAAAAAAGAATTGATGGAAGACGGTGCTTCAAACGCCCCGCAGAGGTTTTTATTAAATCTTCAAATTTCTCTGGTGCCTTCGCTGCAAAAAAATACACAGATTTCAGTGAATATTTGAAACTTTCATTAATATCAGTCCTCATTCACAAACGAGTAAAGCAATAACTGAAGGTAGAAATTTATATTGGAAAATAAAACTCTGTAAAAAATGTGATAACTAATGTTTTGGTCTTTCTGTAATCTAAGCACAAAATACGAAAAAATCAAAAAAGAAGAAAACATACTGCTCCAATCAGAGCAAGTGATATATTCGCTGTAAACGACTAAATGACAGTACAACAGCTTTTTTGCAAGTAGATGTAACATGGATGTTTTTCCTGTTGATTTAGCACCCACCATGAGAAGATTTCGTGCTGATGAGAAGATGGAATTGTTGAAATGGTACATAATGTAATTGTACAGTCGTTCAATTAATGAAACTTGGAACCTGAAAAACAGTAACACTGAACTTCAAATACGATCAAAAAATTTTTTTAAGTTTTTTAACAATGTAATGTGAGGTTGTAATTAAAATCAAAGATTTTTCAAACGTTTTTTAAATAAAATCTTAAATCTATGCCTTTAATTTTTTTCTATGACATTCATTGCAGTGATGAAGGATAGTGAAGATGCTTGTCCAGCTTACAGACTTGAAATACTTTATTTTCTACCAACACAAATAGAAATTTAGCATACGAAAATTCAATGATTTCACTTTTCCATCCGCCAAAATTTATTGCTGCCTTCTGAATGCTCGCCTTCACATGAAATCTTCGAAACCGAACGTCCATTGATTGCCTCTCCTAGAAAGTAGCAATTATAATCCTTTAAAACCCGATTATAATAAAAAGAATGATTAGCAAAATATACCATGACAAATCGCCATACCTTAAAAGCCATGGACAAAATAATATTTCCTGAATATATTCAGTAATTAATCTTTTAAACTGACAGAACCACTAAGTTTTTATCGCAGTTAATTAGTGTGAAATACTTAACTTACCAAATACTCAATTAGAGGAAAAAAACCACTAATAATTAAAAAACATTTTTCAAATCGTTCGTCAACAAGCCGAGGTCTTATAATACACTGTACTTTTGTATCATCTGAAAATATTTTAAAACATGTTTTAAAAACAACCTTAAATCAACATATTCGTGAAAAAAGAAAAGCAAAAAGAAGGTGGTATAAAAAATAGTTTGTAACGATAGAAGTTTTGTATAGTTTGAATGGTACTGAATTGAAAGTTTCCGTGTAAATAGACAGTTTATGTTTTCAATAGAAAGGCTTACTACTGAGATTTATTTCCACCTCAATTCCATTTCTTGGAACAATGAATGGGTAGTTCTCATGTGTCTTCCACAAATGGTCTTGCAAAAATCTGCCAAAATCACTCGGCAACTTTTCCTAAATGTATCCAGTAATCACAGAAACTTCGGTATGATATAAATAATGCCACTGAAAGTAGGTATGTTAGCTAACTTCCGATAGAACTTCCAATATTTCAAGCTGACGAATGTGATTTTTTGGTAAAAATGATATTTTAATCCATTCGTATTCTCCAATAAAGAGTTGGTAAAGTCTGCGTGAAAGTAGACAGTGGTGTGGATGATACTGCTGGAAACAAAACCTTAAGTCATATTTTTAATCTTACAACACTAAAAATAATTTGCAGAATACAATAAAAAATGATACAGAAATAGATAAAACGGTTTTTATGTTGAAAATAAACTAAAATGACAAAATACCTTCAATATTTGCTGTACTGCAGCAAAACGAGAACATCCCACTGGTAGTTCTATAAATAAGGCGTAAGCAATCTGATTCGTAAGACAGTTAGAAACCGCAGACAATGTTATGGTTTCAACAGTATTTTGACCTAAAAATGTTAAGAAATTAGATATTTACTATCAATGAAAAACAGAATATCTGCTGCCTTTGCATAACAAACACTGTTAATAATTATTATAAGTGACTTACGGCTTTATTTCGCACAACAAGAATAAGTGTTATCACTAATATGTATAAAAATAAATAACTTACGTTCAGTTAGCATAAAAACAGCAAGCACGTCAACTTTTTCATAAAAATCATCATTGATTAATGTTTCGGGTAAGACTCGAGCAGTAATATTGGTATTAGCATCTCCACAATACTGTTCAATTCTGGACAAGAATGATGAGGGCTTTATATCGCAATACAGACTTTCCATCTTACTCAGAAATGAAACAGGAAGTCCTTTAGAAGCGTCTTCTGACATGCTGCTTTTGATACGATTAGAACTGGAGTAAAACGTTTCACATGTAATTCAGTTGAAGCACATGAGAAAGCGCATTGAGCAAGAGATGAAGATACTTTAATCTGAGCTGAAATTTGTTCAAATGTTCAATTATATGATTTAAAGAATTAAAAATACTATGGAATAAAACTAAAGGAGTTTATAACTTTCTCATTAAGCTACAAGCAATTTCAGCATTTACTTTGTTGATTCAGAATAAGCCAAGAATTTTTAATTGGAAATTTAAAGTTTCCAAAATTAATTTATGACATTAGCTTTTTCAAAAATTTGCTGTAGAATTAAATTCAAAAATTGGCAAAAGCATGTTATATTATGTGATAAAGGAAATTAGATTTTTTATTTTTCTGAGAATCTTCTTAGAAATTTTTCATTTCATGTATTTTATTACACCATTTGGTTGATATAATTAAATGTCTTTAGTTAATTTACTCACAAAAATTTCTATTTGTATACGTAATAAATTTTGATTTTCATAAGAAAACAAAGGTTGTGGTTTAAACTAACAAACGGTAAAATAGATGAGAATATTTTGTGCTATCGAAACAGCATACTTTTGGCCAACAGTTATTAACTAAAGCTGCTTTAAAGCAAATACTCAATTTCTGCGAATAAATTTCGTTAAAAAAATATTATTCAAAAACAATACTGGCTAAAAAGTTTCAAAAATCATTTTTAGCTACTTTATTTTATATAGTAGAAATATTCAAGATAAATGTTTGGTACGAAAAGTTTGCTTATATTTACTTCACTTAGAATACTGATTGAAGTTTATTTTACTAATCCAGCATGATTGCATATCCTTTTAATGAAAGCTGCATCAAATTATTTTTTCAAAACTAATATGCGTGAGTAGCCTAAAAATTGAATTTAAGCAAAAACAGATCAAATTTATCCACAAACATACCACAATATTCCAGTCTTCGACTGAAGACAATTCAACTGCGAACGAACTGCATATAAGTGTTGTAACCAATTTTTGTACAATTAACTGAAAATTAAATAATTCCATGACGTCATATTTAAGTAGTAAGGAAAATGTAAAAAATTTCAATTATTGTGGCTACTTTCCAGATATTCACGCAAATACTTAGTGGATAGTAAAGACTTGGTAAAATAATAAAGTATTAGAATTACCACTTTACTCTCACAAAATCCAAGCAGATCTGAGAATATTTTATTGATCAGAAGTACTTCAAGTTTGTAAATGCTAATATTCGTATTATAAATTTGTAATATACCACAGATTTGTGGGTCGTTACTACTAATTTTACAAGTTTATAGTGCTAATGAACCAACCTTTATTGCAGATTTCATTAAAATCTACACTTAGAATGCATCAAATTTCGTTTATTCATTATTTTATCGAAAGGTCGTAGCGTTAAAACTAAACGGGGCAATATTTAGGACAATTTCAATTAATAGTAAACAGATAATCTAGTCGTGTCACAGGATTTTTGCCAAGTAGGTCATTTACATGATTTATTAAAACAGAATTGACTTGTAAGCTCCGTAATTCCAATTTGTTGTCATTGATTTCTTGAATATATCCGAAGCAATTTTTCTGTTGATGGTATCTCAATAAAACACTGTATGTATTCATTTTTCAGCTCTTTTTGTTCATTTTTTATGATGTATTACAAATTAGAACATCACGATTGTTTCTAATCCGAAATTTTGATTCACATTATCCAAATGTCTGAAGTAAACGTATTATGAATCAAACCCTTATTTCTTATAATTAAAAATAAACAACTAATTTATACTTTTTAATGGCTCCGTTAAAGTAGCACAAATTAAGCACTCATTTTTTGATCTAAAATATAAATATTATAAGATATTATTACAAACAGCACTTAGCTTGACACTTAAATACAGCAAATATCGAAACCTTTCTCTTTTCGTACTAAAATTGAAATGTTAACTTATAGAAATCGTTTTCTTAGTAATATCTAACGAAAGAGCTTGTTAAGTGTATAGAGAACAGACTACTAGATGGCATACTTTTTGTAGCGGAAGTAATATAAGTGAAAACAGCGCATTTCATATTTATTTGTGAAGTACGATACACGTGTCTTTAAATTGTAGTACGTGGCGGAGTGAGGGCTGAGCAGTTTCTTAATCGATTAGATTAGAAGTTAACCGTACGATTAAAAGTTAACCGTAAATATCAATAAAATTAAAATTTACTGCCGTTAGAAATAATAGTTTGCTTCTGAAGCACCAATTTCTTGTCAATCGAAAATAGTTTATCATCCTTAAAAAATAGTAGTTTATTGTACCACAAAAATTATTAAGTCATGTCATATCATGTTACCGCCCTCTAAAAGTCTATTCCCCATAATTTTGCTTGTTTAATTACCCATTTCATATTTTAAGAGATATGTTATTTAGAATTTTATTGTATTTATCATTTTGATCTGATAACCTTACAGTCAACATATTTATAATTTATCCTCCTCATAAATTCTCGGTGATGTCTGGCTGTTAAATTCTATGAATAAATAATTTTTTATGCTGATACCAAAAATTTAGCATATATGGAGTCATTAATTTGTAGATTATCCCTTATTAATGCTTTAATATTGTAGAATTTGTGTTACACAAGAATATAGTTCAATAATTTTAATGTAAAGCAGTTTAAGGTATGTCAGGAAACGTCGCCAGGATTCTACGATTAACGCACGACAAACAGGAAACATTTTTGAAAATGTTGATATTGGTGCTGGCAGCATTGGTCGCATTTTCTTGGTTAATAAAATATTTCATTCTTTACTAATCATGTGCAAGAAAACTAAAATTTCTGTATTGCTATTTGTATTGGGAATTTTATACTTGTGTTCTAAAATGTTAATTAGTTTTTTTAATCGTATTTCACTATATCAAGTTTTTAACTGTTACAAGACACGATTTTTTTAACAATGCATCATTTAGCCGATTGTTCGCCGTGATCAGATTCGAGTCAGTAATTCATGAAGTAAGCCAGTCACGATTTTTTATTTTCTTGCTTCTAAATTTTATTTAACCTCATACTATTTAATTACATCATTATTACAGTTTGCGTCTAGTGGTAAAATTTGATTTTTGCAGTTTGATCCTTATTTCAATTACCGAACAACAAGATATTTGACAGAAAAAGGATATTATAGTTTTCATAATTGGTTCGATGACAGAGCTTGGTATCCTTTGGGGAGAATAATCGGTGGCACGATCTATCCTGGTTATTTTTATTAAAAATTTATTCTTCCTTCGGAATCGCATTGTTAATTTTCAGCTTTTTCCTCAAAAATAATTTATCCTTACTCAAAAATGTGTGTAGCAATTCAGGATTGATGGTAACAAGTGCATTAATCTATCGCTCTCTACATTTTATACATATTGCATTACATGTGCGCGAAATTTGTGTTTTTCTGGCTCCACTGTTCAGCTCATTCACAGTTGTAATAACATACATGCTAACCAAGGAATTAAAGGTTTTTCTATGTTTATGAGTCTCATCTCATCTCTAAGTTGTGCAAATATTGAATCCTTTTTGATTTTTGTTAAAAATAATTGTTTTATCGTTCATTAAATAGGTCTGATAATACTTTAACTTTTCATTCTTTCAAATTTATTTCTTACCTTTAAAATTTGCTTAGGATTTGAATAAGTAGAAGATTTGACTGGAATAGTTATTTTCGAATTATACTATTAACATGTTGTGGTAAGCAGTTACGAAACATTGTACTGATTTTAGGAAAGGCTATTTGTTGAATATCTGAAGTGTTGCAAAGTATTTGAGCAAAGATTTATACTTTTTTGATATTGGAATACTTTTTTAAAGCTCTCAGTACATGAGCAGTGAAAAAAAATATCAAAGATCAAAATTTTCAATTCGTACGTAGTTTTCTTGCAATATATTGAGATAATATTCTAAATCTGCCTCAAATTTCACTTTATTTTTTTTCCAGTTTTTAGCTTGTTCTCAACTTAATTATTCATGTTTCAGTTCAAATTCACACGTTTTTTGCAGGATGATTCTGCTGGACTTATTGCTGCTTCGATGATTGCTATAGTTCCAGGTTATATTTCTCGATCTGTTGCTGGTTCGTATGACAACGAAGGCATTGCTATATTTTGTATGCTGTTGACCTATTACTTATGGATTAAGGCTCGTTTTCTTCAATTTCTTCCTCTCTCTTTGAGATTTTGTAGCTTATATAATTTCAGCGAAAGAAATCTTAATTAACATGATTAATATAAGTTGACTAATTTCAGTCAGTGAAAAGCGGGAATGTGTATTGGGCAGTTTTATGTGCGCTTGGTTATTTCTATATGGTTTCTTCTTGGGGTGGTTATGTATTTCTTATTAATCTTATTCCATTACATGTCTTGGTACTTATATGCACTGGGCGATTTTCAAACAAAACTTATATAGCATATTCTACGGTTAGTCTCTTGATTGTTATTAATTGACAGAGAAAATATGATCAAATTTTTATCGATTTATTTCATTCAATTTTTAGCTGGAACGTATTGCTCGGTCCGGCCTTCTATTAATGAATCTAGGATAGGCTCGTACTTCTCTGTATTTTCAATCTAATATTTCACGTTTAATAATTGAGAATGTTTCTCAGCAAACATTGGTGAATTTAAATGCAAAAAATTTAGCTTATTAACAGAAATGTCGGAAATAAACTCAGAATTGCAAATATAAAAATTTATGTATTAATTTGCTTGACTGTAATTAAATGTTTTCAGTTCTATACTATCGGAACTGTACTTTCCATGCAAATTCCTTTTGTGGGATTTCAACCAGTGCAAACATCAGAGCATTTAGCGGTATGTTCCTCAGTAAAACTAATATTCTTATATCTCATACAAAAGAGCCATAAGGTTGATAAATTATTTTATATAAGGGTAATTGCCATTATGACTGTATTTGTTTCATTTTTGTGAGTAATTATGTGCAATCTATGATTTTAAATTTCATATTTGCGAAAACATATTTTATAATGTAGGAGATATAAAGACCATTTTTCAAATATTATATTTGCAACTCTTGATCTTGAACTGTCATATATTTTTTTCCTGTATTCAATTGCATCTCTCTTTTAGGCTTTTGGCGTTTTTGGGTTATGTCAGATTGTTGCGTTTGCAAAATGGCTGAGAATGAGAATGTCGGAAAGAGATTTTCATTTTCTTTTCCGATCAACTGTTTTGTTTGTTGCATGCGCTGTTGCCATAAGTGTCATTGTGGCTTCGTATCTTGGAAGTAAGCAGAGACAAATTTATCTAGGGTTGTAAAATCTTAATATAGTTATTCGAAGTGATCGTTATCTTAATTTTGACTTCATTTTATACTAGAACGCTATTTTAAGTAGTGGTTTTGGGATGTCTTCACCCTTAATGTTAGAGAAATTATTGATTCGGAAAAGAAATTTTTTATGATTAGGTTTGTCTGGTAACTTAGCTTCGTGATATTCGAGAACATTCTCTTTGCTCTATAATATCCTTATTGTTGTTTTGATGTATTTAAATTTTCTTAAGTGTTGTGAATTAACTGACTAGATGTTTGGGATAGGTTTTACTATAATTGGAATTTCATATCCAATTTTTCAAAGAAATATAAACAATTTTACATTAAATTTTCAGAAATTGCTCCTTGGACTGGAAGGTTTTATTCATTGCTGGATCCATCATATGCTAAAAATAACATTCCTATTATTGCATCTGTTTCGGAACATCAACCTACAGCATGGAGTTCTTTTTATTTCGATTTGCAAATTCTAGTATTTACTTTCCCAGGTATATTCATTCATTAAACCTTTGAGCAGTTTTCGTTGATTAAAAAAGAAATTCTACATTGTAGCAATGTTTTCCTTCCCTATCTAAGAGAATTAACACTGTTATTAATCTCTCTCCTTTTTCAGTTGGATTATATTTTTGCTTTAAAGATCTCAGTAATCACAACATATTCATCATACTCTACGCTCTAACAAGTATTTATTTTGCGGTACGTTTGTATAAATGTTGACATTAACTTTTACTTTATTCTTTCAATCTAATTATATTAATCAACTCTTTGAATTAATTTTCATGATGTCATGTTTAAGGGTGTGATGGTACGATTGATGTTAGTTTTAGCACCAGTAATGTGTATAATGGGTGGTATCGCACTCTCATCGACTCTTACTACTTTTATGAAAAATTTGAATTCATCGTCAGCTCATGTCAAACATGAAAAAAGAGAACGAGATCGGAATTATCCTTATAAAAATGCAGTACATTTTAGTTTTGGTATTCTTCTTATAGGGAAATTTTTCTTACGATACCGATCAATCAGATTGGTCGGTATCGTAAGAACTTTGTCAGTTACTACAGATTTCTTCTACCATTAAAGTACTTGAAAAGTATCGGATATGTAGATTTTCACTCACAGTTATTCATTTAGTGTAGCATTCTAGATTTCAAATCATTTAAGGTTGCTCAAACTGTGATTGCGATTGTAGCAATATTCTTGTTTTCTTATGTCTATCATTGCACGTGGGCTACTTCTGAAGCATATAGCAGTCCTTCTATTGTGTTGTCAGCACATGGTGGTGATGGTTCAACAATCATCTTCGATGATTTTAGAGAGGCCTATTATTGGCTACGAAAAAACACACATCCAGTTAGATTTTTGTACAACAAGATAAAAATTTTTTTGTCCAAAAATTGCATTGGTCAACATGAATTAATTTCAGGAATCAAAGGTAATGTCATGGTGGGATTATGGATATCAGATTACAGCTATGGCCAACAGAACAGTTATAGTCGACAATAATACTTGGAATAATACACACATATCACGTGTTGGACAGGTTTGCTTTCAGAAAAGCCTAAACCTCTACTTTTAAGAAATTTGATTTTTGGTTTTGGATCCTTATTGTAATTCGCATTCCTTATTTTAAATTCATCTTCTAATATTGTTTTTTCACAAATTTTTATAGCACTGCTGTGTTACCATATGTCTTTTAATTCAATTTAGGCAATGTCTTCTAAAGAGGAAGATGCATACGAGATTATGCGTGAGCTCGATGTCGACTACGTGTTAGTGATTTTTGGGGGTGTTACCGGATATTCCTCTGACGGTCATTTCTGTTAAAATTTAAATATTCAGTTCTAAAAATATAACTACGAAAGCCCATCGATTTTTTAATTGTGTTTATTGCACGTTTAAATTAAGTGACAAAGCGAAAAAGAATGAATACATATTTTAAGGAACGCAAGCGTAAATTAGGGTAAATTAACTCAAACAGAATTTCACTTCGAGTGGCTCTAGTATTTCGTAATCTCTCTTGAAACATCAACTAAAGCAAAGTTTCCTGAACTACACCGAAGTTTCGCTTAGTAGCAAGTCATAGTTCTATGAAATATTTAAGTTGAAGAGTGCTTTGGAATGAAACGAGTATTGATTTGTATTGTCGCTTCGTGATTTTTGTTGTATCAAAAAATACTAAGAGTCATTCTCAACATGAAACTATATTGTATCATTTCTGGTGACATTTTAAAGTTAGAGAACTTGCATTTTTTGTATATGGAGAATATCTGAAATATATAAAAATAGATTGGATTCGAAGTATACGAGCAGTAAGGTGGTCATTGTTCTGCAGTCTGTCCTTTATTTATTCCAGATATCAACAAATTTTTGTGGATGGTCAGGATTGGTGGATCAACTCCAGAAGGAGCGCATATCAAAGAAACAGATTATTTCACAAAATCGGGGGAATTTCGTATTGATCGTGAGGCCTCGCCAACTATGCTTAATTGTTTAATGTATAAACTATGCTATTATCGATTTGGTGGACTTTATACGCTGCATGTGAGTTTTTTTGGCAAGTTTTCGAGTGTAGTTAAAATCTATAATATGATTCAGTAGAAATGATAGATTTCAAGTAAGTGTAAAAGACTTGCAAAATGATATGTTAAAATATGAGTTGAAGATCACCTTATTTCTATTTGCAGGGACAAAGTACTGGCTTTGATAGAGTAAGGCATGCAGAAATTGGCAACAAAGATTTCGAACTCGATTTCTTAGAAGAGGCGTATACTACTGAGCACTGGCTTGTGAGGATATATAAGGTAAAGTTTTCAAGCAAATTGCACTTATTCATTTCGGTTTATCATTTTATTTAAACTTAAATATTACCGACATTGCAATGTCATTTAAAAAAATCATTGCATAAATAATTTTAATGACAGGAGAAATCATGTAGACAAAGTTTCCAGGTGAAGCCTTTGGATAATCGAGGACAATAAAGAAATATGTCAGTGTTTGTCTATATATCTTCATTAGGTAATTTATTGGTGATTTGTTGAGTAATTTAAAATACATTGTTGTGTTGCTGTTTATGTTGCAGTCATTTGTTTAAGGAAAGGCGACTCTAGGTAGGGTTTTTCAGTTACTTCATACGTCTCGTTCCGTGTCACTAATAAATCATCAATTTGATTTGCATTTGAATTGTAATTCAATCTATTGACACTATTTTCTAAAGGTGAAGCATAAATCGACTAGCACCATCTTCATGCTACTTCCTCTATCTTTCTATACTTCATTTGCGGGTTTCTTGCCAAAAACAGGTCAAGCATCAATAGCCCGCACTGTCAGTTTATACCCGTTGTTCAGCAGTTTTGAAGCATTTATGCTTTTAGGTGTATCGAATCAAGATTTACTGTCAAGAGCAGGAGCATAAAATTATTGTTAATAATGAAACAATGTCTGAACGTTTATTTTAAGATTGATTTCTACCAACAAAATCATTTATGCCATTTTCGTAAACAACAGTAGTCAAAAACTTCTGAAATGAGATTAATGATACAAAAAGACATTGACTACAAAACGTAATGTATAATGATTACATGACGCACAGAAGTGGAACACATCACAAGATAAATAGAAGTTTCACTTCTACCAGTATTTTACTATAAGACCAATCAAATGAGTTCTGAGCAAGTCAAAATATAATAAGTCATAAGCAAGATCCCTCTTCACTCATTCAATTCAGTTTTGAACATTCTTATTTTTTTAGAAGAATTAGCCACTTCACTATACAAGATAAATTATGAGGCGTTCGGATCAACCCATACCTAGCCAAAGTATTATAAATCATGGAGGAGAAATGCAATCAAAAAATAAGGTTACATCGCATAAAATCGCAAGCACCATAAGAAGTGCGGTGACTCTGTACATACTGCCGATAATGTCACCACATCAACTCCTAGGAAGTTTTCAAACGAAAATAGAAAAAATTTGCTAACAGTCAAGCATCAATAGCCCATTGGTTTTCACTTAAGAAGTGATCAACTACCTGGAAAACTTGATGTAATGTGAAGTTCTTTCTAAAAGTAAATGTACAGTAGATAACAATGCATGATACGGCATGCATAGAAAAGAAAACTTTAACAAATTTCAAGCTTCTAAAATAGAAAAAGGATGATATTTTATAAGCACTGAAATGATCATGAAAAAATCAAAGAGAAGATTGAAAATACCTCTTTCATAGCAAGATTAGGTATAAGCTGGTCGACAGTAAGTGGGGCACGTGTAACTGGATCGAAATGGCCAACTCGCTGTAAATGCTCCTTAATATCTGCACGATCATAAGTTATGCCACTAGGAGTTATCACAGGGTCACGTAACATTTCGAAACTAATTTTACCACAAAGGTAATCAGGAACTTCTCTTTTTCGTCGTCTTTCATCAACCTAAAAATCTTAATATACTAACGTCAATATTGTGATTAGGAATAACTGCTCACTTAGTTTAAAGGAATTCATTTCTGTGGACTATGAATGAAGGAGAGAAGTGCAAACTATTCGAGAAAAAAAGTTAGAATTATTTACTGTCTAATTCTTTACTAAACAACAAAAATCTTCAATTTAAGAGTGTAGAAACTTCTGACTTCCTCACAGTTACTTAATAAAAGAAAAGCAAATCAATTTCTGCATTCAATTCTACTGCAGTTTGAAATATTTGAAATAAGATTCGCATTACCTGTGCAAACAAACTATTAAGCTTATCCTTGAATGACTGAGCTACAATTCTCAAATCCATTTCTTCATTTCTTGAATCCATATCAACATTCATATTTTCGGCTTCATCATCTGCTTCCTGATTTATTTTCAGCTTTTTCAATTTTCGTTCGAGATCTTCATCAATGAGGTTATTTAAATATAACTGTAACTCAATTTCTTGTTTTATCCTGAAATTTTTTAAAACGAGTTGAAAAAAACATTAAAAAAATTACCTCAGCACAAATCCTGATATGCCTCCTTAAACTGAGAATCGCAAAGAATAAAAAAATTACGAATTACTAGATGGGTGACTGAAGGTAAAGAACCGCAGAAAGTGTGGTATACTTTACAACTGACAAACCGCTTTTCTTCTTCTCTCCTGAATATTTCTTTCTTTGCCACTCTAATTTGAGCTGTTATTTCGTCTCCAAAATTAAGTTTCTGACTACGAGCTAAATCATTTGCTCTAGTTAAAACTTTCAGAGCTTCATCGAATTGTCCAAGCTGTATACATGTCCGTCCAAGAAAGAAATTTGCCTGCAGTTTTATTTCAAAAATTTTTCCTGCGCGAAAGTTCAAGTTTGAAATAAATGACTTGTATAGAATTGATATTAGAATAAACTTTATATAAAAGAAGAGAGAATTTCATACCAATGTTTCTAGACACCCAATAATAACTACTTTCCATTTATTTATGCATTACCATTACTTGATTCTTCCTGAATCTGATAGCAAGACACACCTCTTTCTATTAACCAATATTTCACTCAGTTTATGGTAATCATACAGTCACACCAAAAAAAAATCAAAAATATTAGCCTTGACGTTTTTGCGATCCAAATCTAATGCTTTCTTACAATCATCTTCAGCTTTTCCCCATTGCAGGGTCTGCATATAACACAGAGCTCGATTAGTGAAATAAGTTGGGACCACAGGATTGTTAATTATAGCTCTGAAATTTTAAAAAAATTTTTAACAAAATAAAAAAAAAACTCATGCGACTGGTTATTATCGGAAGCATCTTCACATCCAATAATTTGTTTCTTTCGTCCTACGATGCTTTTATACTTTTCCACAGCATGAATTATAGTACATAAAAAAAGCTGAGAATAGATTAATTTCAAACAACTGATTGTGTGACAGTTAACTTTATATTAGGAAGAACAATTTGCCTCGATACATTACTTGAAGAATCTACTAAATTTATAACATATAAGACTAACCGACTATATGCATTAATAGCGTCTTCATAACGATGCTGCTGATAAAAGTTGTTACCAGCTTCTTTTAATTCTTGTGCCACATGCGAAGACATCTGAAGACTATTCAATAATCCAATATAACTAAACGAAAAAGTTACTACACATTAATATCAACATTTATAGTAATAATGTCAGTAACAATAGCAATAATATTGTTAAAAAATAAAAAAATTGCTGCCCTCACATCTTGCAGACATTGATTATAACTAACATATATTATTATAATTATAATTAACATATATAAAAAGGAGCCATGACAATGAAAATAGAAAAAAATCAACGTAAAAATCAAAAAAACTTATTACATTTTAAAGGATAAAAATTATTATTATCATAATTAATGCGAAAAAAATGACTGATTAATTAGAGAATATTCGCAAAACACTCCAAACCACGCTATGACATACATAAATAACAAAATGTGCCTTTTAGCTTTTTAAACTGCTAGTTTACGAGTCAAATTACATTACCTCCAACAGAATCATAAACTTAAGATGACTGATTAAATAACGAAATCGATTACTTTCGATAAATCGTTCAAAAAAGACAGATGAAGTATGAATCTAAATTTTACTCACATTTCTCTAATTCATATGCAATAAACTTAGCTGACAACAAAAAAATATATAGATTTTTGCAAATGCTAATATTAGTTTGAATATGACTGCTAGTAATAAGTTTGTTCACTAATGAGTTCGACAAAAAAAACAGAATTTGGAACAACACGGCACTTATATAGAATCTTTGGAACAAACTTTGAAATCACGTCCTCGCCGTCAAACGACCACTTAACAAAAATTAGTAGGGTAGCACTCTATTAAAATTATAAGATAGACGAAGGATGGAGTAGTATTTCATAATGTATTCAAAATTAGTTGGACCGCGGGGCCGCAATATGCTTAGAAATGTATTTCCACTTGATCCCAGTGATACATTGTTGATTATTTGAAGCGTTACCGTTACGTTGGGTGCAGTGAGCAAGGTAAGGGTTTGATGAGTCGAGGTTAATTTCGTAGGATTCGAAAATTGTGTTATTACTGCTAAGCATCATCTTGATTTCTGTCAATCAGATTAGGTCAAATTGACGCTCAATGGTTGGTTGAGGTCCAAGTTGATACGAAATTTGTTTTATTGATCGAAACTGCAAATCCATTTTATGAGCTACGTATAAGTCATATATTTAGTCGTAAAAACAGATTTAACTGATTTAGGGAGCTTGAGTAGGCAAGACTAGTTGGTGGAGTAATTTTTTAGCATCTATACTTTTAATATGCATTTAATGCAGCGTAATTTAGTATTTAATCTTGTTAATACACGTTTATTACTGTAGAGTTTGATGCATGTATGGTGTTTTTATTAGTAATTGATTGATTTTGCCCTACTCTTTCTGGTCTAATGATATACTGATGGTTCCTGTTCAAATGATATGATTAATTGCACAAGATGTGAATATATTCATAAAATTACTTTAAAGTTTTTGATTGTATACCTAGTTGTCAGTACAATTTGTTTACTGGATTTTCTCAAGTTTAGTTTCCTTCAGATTAATTACAAATAAAATTCCCTTGCGTTTTAAGATGGTCAAGAGTAAACTTTGTAGTTCATTATCTTAACCGATATGTAATTAAACTACATGCTTGAGAGTTTTGGAGCAACAGTTGTTTGTACTGATAAAAAGATGGGAATGATCGATGAATTGAAATGTAGTTTTTAAAGCAAATTGTAGAATTTTTTGAAGTTAGATTATTATTGAGTATCATATCTTTTACTTACTAAATTATTTTTTAATTACTACGAGTGTTTTGTGCGCGTCGTTTCGAGATTGTTGTTTTGTTCGATGTGGAACGGATGTAAAACGGATTGTTTTTTCTGCATTCAAAATGCGGCCTTGTAATTTTGTTTCAACAATTTTAGTTCAGTGATTTCTCAACGTAAACTTCAAGTTAAATAAAAAACAAAATGACGGAGTCACGGCAGACTCAGTACAAAAATATGGGAAAAGACAGCGAGGCTCTGCGAAAGAATCGCGCAGAAAACATTATTTCGATCCGCAAAGATAAAAGAGAAGAAACTTTATCAAAAAGGCGTAATATACCTTTTGAGTAAGATAGTTTTTTGTTAACTTAATAATTAAAAATTGGAGATGTGGTAGGGTATTTTAAAATGAATAAAAATATGATTTGGCATTTAAGGTCATTAGAATCTGATGATGCATCAACTAGTGCTGGTAGTGCATTTCTCAACGGAGCTTTCAATCGTACTACTCTAGAAGACATAGTCAAACGAGCTAACAGTCAAGATCAAGAGATTCAGTTATCTGCCGTGCAACAAGTAACTTACTGCAAAAATACTTCTTTTGTTGAAACCGTTTCTCTGTAGATCTATTTTTCACATTAATGTATGAAAATTTGCATATTCGTGTAAGAAATTAATCATAAAGTTAAGGGAATTATTTGAGGCTCGGAAATTGCTTTCATCTGATCGTAATCCGCCAATTGATGATCTGATTGCATCTGGTATTTTGCCGATATTGGTTCACTGTTTAAGTTCGAGCAAGTACGTTTCATAGAGAGATATTTGATCAAATGAAATATGTTGTTAGATTTTAATTAGGTTGAGTGCGTTTGTTTATTGAACGGAACTTGGTTGTGTAATACGTACCACTACAGACCTAGTCCTAAGTTTAAAGCATATTCGTTCCAATTTGCTTTTCCAAATTCAAAATATGATTTTAAGGGACAACTGAAAAAAGATTCATTCTATCGTCCTAAATCTTTCTTTTTTTTCAGCGTGACACTTCAGTTTGAAGCAGCGTGGGCACTAACAAATATTGCATCAGGAACTTCACAACAAACACAAGCTGTCGTTCAGGCTGGTGCTGTGCCGCTGTTTTTGGAACTTCTTTCTTCAGGCAATATGAATGTCTGCGAACAAGCTGTTTGGGCTCTTGGAAATATTATTGGTACTATTGGTTTGTAATGAATAAAAAGTCTTGCAAATTCATTATTCTTTATTATTACAATAATTTTTAGAACTTATGCTCCGTATTTGATGGGTTTCGATTTAAAATAATTGCTTCTTTGTTTATTTCTTATATATTTTTAAGAAATTGCAGTCAGTTTTTGACGTGAATTTATGATAATATTGTATGAATGCAAGTTAATATACCCAAATACTTGCTTATCTCATATGAAAGTGTGTAGAAACTTATTAACTTTTGAAGAGTTTGTAAATATTGTTTACTGTTTTTTTTTAATTTTAGATTTTATTTCGTTTAAATTTAGCAAAAATAATTTGTAGGTGATGGACCTCATTTCCGCGATTATTGCATTCAGCTTGGAATTGTTGAACCGTTACTGAAATTCATCACACCAGGCATCCCGATAGGATTCCTTCGTAATGTCACTTGGGTAATCGTGAACTTGTGTCGATCTAAGGTTTGTTCTCTCCATTTCTTACTCATTAATTGATAACAATTATGTAAACTTACTGCATAAAAACTATCATTTCTAGGATCCTCCACCGTCACCAGAAATTGTCCAAACTCTTTTGCCTGCTTTGGCAGCCCTGATAAGTCATGTAGACCAAAACATCTTGGTTGATACAGTATGGGCATTATCATATCTAACAGATGGCGGAAATGAACAAATTCAGATGGTCATTAATAGTGGCGTAAGTTTTTCTTAATTACTAGTTTATTGGTGCATGTATTGCACTCTGCATTTCTTTATTTACAGTTTCATGTTGCGGACTGGTTATCATCATTGTCTTAGATTTGTAGGTTGTAACAAATTTGGTACCACTCCTCGCACATCCTGAAATAAAGGTGCAAACCGCAGCTTTGCGTGCTGTAGGCAACATTGTTACTGGAACAGATGAACAGACGCAGCTGGTACTGGACTGTGGTGTCTTACAGCAAATGCCTGCATTGTTAACACATCAAAAAGAGAAAATCAATAAGGTTTTTAATGCATTCTTGTTTATGTTTTCAGGAAAGTTTTTTTGATTTAAAAGTTGTTATGGTTTAATTGTGAACTTGTGTGCGTATTGTAGGAGGCTGTTTGGTTTTTGTCAAACATAACGGCTGGAAATCAAGCACAAGTACAAGCTGTTATCGATGCTGGGCTTATCCCAATGATCATTCATTTACTACAGAAAGGAGATTTTCAAACGCAGAAGGTTATTCATTTCAAAACATTTTTAAGTCAATGCATTGATTTCTCGTAAGTCAGTCTTTAGTAAATTATACATATGTTGTTTAGGAAGCAGCATGGGCAGTCTCGAATGTAACAATCAGTGGGCGTGCTGATCAAGTAGAATATATGATTTCACAGAATGTTATCCCACCGTTTTGTGCTCTCCTCTCCATACGTGATCCACAAATCGTGCAAGTTGTTTTGGATGGTGTAAACAATATTCTTAAAATGGCTGGTCCTCGCTCGGAAGCAGTTTGCACAATGATTGAAGAATGTGGAGGTATGGATTATTTTTTTAATGATTTCATTTCAAGCATGAAGAAGCAACTGTTCTAATTTTTATGTTTATTAAAGCTGCGTTCTTACTTTCGAGTAAGTGTGCAACAAGAAAGTTTTTGCTTGGTTTGTGACGATATTTGTAGTAATCATAAAATGACTATGTACTGTGACAACCGAATTGGATTTTAAGTCATTCACTTATTTGCAATCTTATTAAACGTCCTTCTTTTAACATTACCGTACTTATCAGAAATAATTCTAACGTTTAAAGTGGCGATGCCTTTTGTGAATTGGAAATCTGGTGCCTGTATATTCAGATCTTTAATAAACATAAAGATGTAAATTTCATTCCAGGTCTCGATAAAATCGAGCATTTGCAAAACCATGAAAGTGAAGAAATCTACAAATTAGCTTATGAAATTATCGATAATTACTTTTCGGAGAACGGTGATGATGGGATAGCAGGAGATCACTTCTTTGAATCATCTCAGCAGAACGTGCCGTCTGAGGGCTTTTCGTTTCAGTAATAGGAGTGTCCTTTTTTAAAGAAGTTTCATTATGTCCTTTATCGTACTCTTTTCTTACTGATATTATGTGTTGGAGGTATTGAACCTTTTAAGAAGTATAAGTCAGAAGAAAATGTTTTCTGTCATTAGGAAAATGCTTTTTCTTGACATTTCTATAAAATGGAGAGACCTTTATTGTTCCATCGGAATGTTTCTCGATCAACCCAGTTCATCTGTATTATTACAGTTCAGTTCTTTGA
The DNA here is from genome assembly GCA_900618365.1 of Thelazia callipaeda. Taxonomy (NCBI): domain Eukaryota; kingdom Metazoa; phylum Nematoda; class Chromadorea; order Rhabditida; family Thelaziidae; genus Thelazia; species Thelazia callipaeda. The sequence goes on from UYYF01004541.1 coordinate 36,399, forward strand.
ATGACTGAATTCGTTTGTTTAATTTGAATGAATGATTCAATTTCAACGGAAAGCAACTATTAATAATGTCTATTTCATAAGGTAAATTTCTTTCTTGTGCTTTAGATAGTGACTTTTTTCTTTTTAAAGATAGGTGAAAGCAGTTATTATTCGCTTAAAATTTATCTGTTCTCATGATTTTTATGTGCTTGCGCATATATCCCCTTATTTATTCACGTTCGCTGACCTTAATGATTTTATACAAAAGACAACTAATTTTAAACGTTAATCTAAGTAGCACTTTAAAGTGATTGAATATTTTTGTTTTCCGTGTGGAACTATGGGAACTGTCTTTTGACTGAATTTGACGTTTGCCTGTGTTGGAGGTGAGAGTATATAGTTTGTAGTTCATTTTTTGAGAGAGATGCAGGTGAGTGTTAGCATGTTTTTTTTTTTCATGGGTTTGTTTTACTATTTTTCACCCTTCAAGTCTATTTTTTGACGCATTTCTAGCTAAGTTCTTCGTATTGCTTTCTTTCAAATGCTGCGTCATTTATAAAGATGGTCCTATTTCATATATGGCCGGGAGGGTGAAAGTTCATTAATGTTATCGAAAGTGCGTGAAACAAGTTATCGTTTGATTTGATAAGAGTATGTCTTGTGAAACGGGTTTCTTGTTGAGTTTGTATTTTGATCAGTTCAAGCTGTGTGAGTTTGAGTGTGTTTTATAGTTTAAGTATCTTAGAGTGTTTGTGATTTCGACATGTTCCAGATTTGCCAGTAAGCACCACTGGTTTTGACGCTACTTTTTGCTCACATTTTATTTCATTTATGGTTTTAAAATTAAGAAACGACTGGATTTTGGTCAGTGAATTGTGGTTTATCTCCTGAACCACTTTGGGAAAAGGTGATTTTTGATAGTCTAATCATACTCGCTTTGACCCGAAGTCTTTGTTCGGTTGTTCACATGTTATATTGTGTATGTATGCATGAAGCTCATGACAGAAATTTCCTGATTTGGATCCTAATGTATCAGTTTTTCATCAGATATTTAAAAATCTCGCTCATTGTTCCCTTGTTTCTTTGTAGTTCTTTTTACTGTTCTTCAGTGAAGGTCTCTCCGGATCCATAAACCCACATCTTTAGGCCTTGTCCATCCACTTTATCTGTTGCGCACTAATTTCAGTAATGTAGCTTAGTTTATGATGTTAAACATTTATGAATCTTATCAATGCATGAGCCAGAGATCCACCTGACATGTTGCTGTCATATTAAAACCTGGCAAAACTTGTGAGCAAATGCTCGATTGCTCCACTATCTTTCTCAAGAATGTTTGTTCAACGGACTGCCTTCCTTAAAGAATTAAGAGGAAATTGAGAAAGCCATATTGCGATGGCCTGCATAATACTTGTCATCCCGTGATTCCATGTCTCAAAGCTTGTCTCACTTGAAAACCGTGATTCTTCCAAGTTAGTAAGTACTGCATTGATCCGGTATCTTTTGCGAGCATAGATTGGTTTTCACGAATAACTGGTTTTCACGAATAACTTCACATCTTATTACGTCGTTGAATTAATCCTCAGAAATTATTTCCTGACTGTTTGTAACCTATATTTTGTTTCATTCTTGCAATTCTATTTCGAGATTAAAGCGGCAAACTATTTCTTTACAAGATAATGGTGAAAAAAACGGATGGGAATGCTTACTGAATACGTATGACAAAGTAGTGGAACAAGGGATTGAAGGCCTGCAATGGGGTACTGTAGAGAGAGTACGATGTGAAGTTCATGATGCATAATATAATCAGAGGTGAAATATTGATATGAAGTACTCATAATCTGCTAGTCTTATTAAGTGTTGATAGTGAGGTAAATGTAGGAAGACGAAGACATAAAGCAGTAAGTGGAAATTCGACACGAGAAGTTGCGTTTATTCCACTTTCTATTACGTGATCTGCAGCTAACAAGTTCGACATTGATACACTTTTTAACTCCTAAATAAATCGCCTGAAGTTTTGGAATGGATGGGGTAGAAGGGCTGACTCCATTCATCTGTGAGTAAAAAGAAAAGGTGTAGTGGGACCTAGCTATCTTTTAGGAGTAAATGCTCGGTAAGCTAAAAAGTCAGCGGATGGTTTGATGAGTACATGGGGTACATTGACGGGTATGAAGTATACTTCACCTCGCTTGGCATTAAATTTCTTCGCATCAGTGTGCATTTCAGTTGACCCCTTCACCGTGATAATAATGCTACTAGCACCAACATTTGACAATTCATTTGCACTGCTCTGGAATGAGATCATAATAAATATTCATATAATCTGACAATAATTTTAATTTATACACAGAAATGAATTCAGTCGTAGAAAACAACGACAACTACTATCCAGAGCAATATGTTCCGGTAATGCTTGGTTCTATGAATGTTTAGTGTGTTACATATACTGTCACTATCATAAACATTAATGGTGATTACATACTCAAAGTATATTAGTATACTCATATGCACAAGGCTGTTATTACCACTAATAACTGACATAATTAATACTTAGATCCTTAAATAATCAGCAATAAAATATACTCATATATGAGTACATATATGGGGCTGTGTAAATTGCATTTAGATATTAAACAGAAATTTGTCAATACAAGTACTTACTCCAATTTCATGAACAGCAAACTCTGAAACCGGCGGAGCATATTCTCTAATACCGGTAGCGATCGTTTTGGGGAAAAAATGTGGTGGTTCGATCATTTCAAATGTTAGATCAGAACAAAGTGTATCGACATCCTTAAATTTTGGTGTCAGTCCAGCACGAACTGTATTGTCTGAACAACCCATACACTCAACACAATCTGAAAAGACAACTATAAACTTAGAAACTCTGAGATACAAATATCAAAATTAGTGAACTTTATTGTAAATTTTACAGCATAAATAGCAAAATAAAAGAATTGGTATAGCTGATGAACAGTATACTTTACTCTTTGATAAAAAGGTTCTGAAGATGTAAAAATATAATCAAACTTGATATTTACAAAAAATTAAAAATTAAGTGTTTATTTAGTGGAGAATGTGTTTTTCATCGTTAAATAAATTTTTGTAATTTACAGTGTGAAAGAATTCCTGCAATTGTGAAAAAAAAAACACAAGAATATGAAATAGAACTATAAAAATTTATGTAAGGATTGTGATTGCGTTTTTAATTAAAACAAAATAACTGAGTAACAAAATATCAACAATGACCGCTAAAAAATTTTAAACAACTGAATATTTTAAATACTTTTAAAGTACCAAATTCTTACCTCCAAAAAGATATGCATGTGGAGAATTTGGTCCCATAAATACTGCTTCACCTCGTTCAAGCGTAAAATAATTTAAGAAAAGAGGTGCAAAGATACCAACATCACCAGGATATTCACTATTTAATCGAACAAGTAATTCTTCAAGCGTGCAACGATTATTTTCTGCAATAGAAAGTAACAAACTAAATTAAAGCTTTATGAATACACTAATGTAACAGTTTCTATAGTGCGATTCATTCCAATACAATCTTTTTAGAGCTTTAAAACCTTTACAACATTTTAAAACTTAATTTTTTTAAGACGTTCATACAATTGCTCTACAGCTTTTAGCACATTTTCATTTGATGAACGTATATACTCGGAGAATATTTTTTTTAGAGCCACTCGTTTTTCATCGATATTACCACTTTTTAGAATTTCAATAGCACTTTTTGAATTTATTAAACTCTCGAGCTCTGGAAAACCTGAAAAAACGTTATTAAAAAAATGGGTTAAGAAAACTCTTTTTTCTTCAAGCTTACGATAAAAAACAACAATAAATGATGAATAATCACTAATCAAAATAAAACTGATAAACATTGCAGTAAAAGTACTAAATATATTATTCAAATAAACATTTGAATATCCAATTTGACAGTTTTTTTTTACATAATAAAAATTATAAACTTTTGATATTGTCATAGATTTCATGCGACTGACGAAAACCACTTAATAGCTGAAAACTGGATAAAGCAATAGCTAATTCTGGTTTGTGGTTAGCATCAGGATAATGTGTTGGATCACGTTCGTGCAGTATTTTTGCTTTATTCTGAAAAATGCTCTATAGTAAAATGTGAAAAAAATTCTAGTGAAATGAAAAAGAAACAAAATATGATTATCAGATTTGCATATCTTTAATATTAGCTACTGATGAAACGAAGACTAATGAAGTAAGTACTACAATTCTCAGAATTTCTAAAACTGTGAAATAAAAAGTTTTTCCAACAGAACATTTTCATTTTCTTGTACATGCTTTATAACTTCTGAGCCACATATAGACTGTTAATGCTAAATTGCTAATCCCAAATTTGTATGAGATTTAAACTTTAGACATAAAGAAAACAAACTTTGTCTGGATGACTTTGTATTGATAATGCTTGATTTACTGATAATATTTTGAACAAAAACTGCAGAGTTCCATTTTCATGATCTGCTAGAAGAGATTGTGATTTACTTATTACTTCTGACAAAAGTTTGCCATTTGATGCAATTTTCGATGGTCCATTTGCATGTACACCCATCCATAGCTAAAATAAATTTGCATGATATAGAAATGTCTTCTGAGTGTGCTTCAGAAGATAACAACGATACCTTATTAAATTTTTAAAAAAAATGGGAAGCATTAATAATGCTGACCGATGCCGTTTTAAGAAAGCAATTAAATGCAAGCTGAGATTCATCTTAAATTTATTTCTGAAACCTCTACTTCACGTCAACAGATCAATTTAATTATCAATAAAAAGCATTATTTACAGCAGTTGAGTTGATCTACTAACATCATTTGAAGATTTCTGTTCTGAAAATAATAATTTAAGCTGCTGTTTACTTACTGCCTGAACTAATTCTTTTAAAAGAATAGAACAATAAGAAAATACAACTGACTTCTGCATAAGGTTTAGCTTCATCGATCACAAATTCTTGATCAGCGGAATGTTTGAGGTTTGCGACTACACTTTTGCTTCCACGTGATCCCCAGGCATATGTCTGCACAGAGCATATCAACCTTTCCATTTTAATTTATGAAATAATTACTATTTATCATTAAAATAACCAAGCTGACACAATATCACATTCTGAGTAAATACACATTCATTTGTTATACTTAATGTCTCATAAGAATCTATATGTGACGTTTAGACAGCTCAGAGCTAATCACGTCAGTGAAGTACGCCATCAAATCAACCCCTGACTATATCTCGCCTGTCTCATTCAATACTTGAAATGGCGTAATTAAAATTTGACGGAAATTCGAAAAAATGACATTTCAAAAATAAAAACCGAAATTTCAATGACTAAAAAATAAAAGTTCGGTTTTAATTCAAAGCAAACACAAATTCTGAACTCATTTCGAGACATTAGCTTATAACTATAAAAAATTTTAAAATCAAGTATTGGTAAATAATAACTGAATGATATCATACGACATTATTATGCTTAAAGCGATCAATACGAACAAACTTAGTAAACAACACGACGGCTTAACAACCCGAGCTTATTACTAATGATGAGTGCAACAATTTACTCCCATAATTTAAAAAATCAATCAATACTTTCAAAAACTTGTCTGACTGATCTCAAAATATTTTTCTCATTTATTGACTTTACTAGAAAGTATCGAAATATTCGAAATATATATTTAATAATTACTTACTTTCTTCACTTTTTAAAATAATCGATAAAAGTTTGCTTGATTATGCAAGTAATTTTATTTGAAAAAATTTATTATTTGAATAAGAGAGATAATCTAATCATGAACTAATATTAGTCCAAAGCAAACAAAATTTATATTCAAGGATATATAAGCTTAGTTTTAAAAAGATTGTATTCTATCAATATTTACGGTATTGTACTACAGTATGATGTAGAAAAAATTATACTACAATACTGTTAGACAGTCAAGTTATAAACAGACATCTAAGCTGATCAAAGACTGCTAAGAAGAAAAAGTTAGATGGATAAGTCAGGAAATTACGTTCGACAGAACAATTACATGTACATGAAAAAATTATACTACAATACTGTTAGACAGTCAAGTTATAAGCAGACATCTAAGCTGATCAAAGACTGCTAAGAAGAAAAAGTTAGATGGATAAGTCAGGAAATTACGTTCGACAGAACAATTACATGTACATGCTACAGTATACTGGAGGATAAGGCTATGATAAAGACGACTTGAAATCGTAAAAAGCCAAGAGAAAGTGGAAAAATTTGCAATAATGCATGATTCAATCAGTTCAAATAATAAAATTTTATGATTCACGTTTTTAATTAAGTAAATAATTTACGTTAACTTGAAGAATTCATGTCTACTTTTGTTCAGCCGTGAGAATTCCAATCATTTACGTAAGGTATCTCAAGTCGTGCCTGCGAGTTTGGAAAGATTTATATTTCAGTAAATTTAATACAGTAGAAGATAAACTGATGCCTGAGAAAAAGCAATATAAAATCACGTCAATTACGTCATCTTGACTTCTCTTACGCAATTCATTTCTTGTCTAGTCTTACTCGATAATTTTCTTCTCACAGCTGATGTTAAGCTGTTAGAATTCTGCAATAAACTCCTGAGAAAAAATAAATATGCGCCATTTCAAATATATAAAATTAAGAATAATATAATATAATATAAAATTATCTTTTTTTTTAAATCAATAATTTTATTTAAAAAAGTGCTAATAAAGCAATCAATCTGCGCAAAATTATTCAAATTATAGAAGTTGTCAAAATTTTTCACACAGGCTCGCAGATAAGCATCAGTCATTACTTATCGAAAAATAGATAGAAATTAATTCATTTGTGTTAGGAGCAATTTCAAGGTTAGTATTTCAGAAATGGCTGTCTGTATTATTTAAAAAGTTGTGACAGTAGTCTCAGTTAGTGCCTCAAAAGACAAATGGTATTACTGTAGTTTTAGTTTGAGATATTATTATTCACATATTTTTCTTTTTTTATTTATTGTTATTCTTAAGAAAACTTCGTATTATTGTATTTCTGTCATATCCACGTAGTAAGATAGCAACGTAGCAACTATGCCACAGTAATTTTATAAAGTCGCATTTTTGATATCCACTAAATTACTACTGTAATATACCATAATGTATCAAAGTTCAGAATGATAATAATATTTTGTGCTAATTTGCATAATTATTTTTTGAAACATTAATATAAAAAAGTGCTTATTATCAATAACAATTGCAACAGTTAAAATGATAATAGCAGTTGTTATCAAATTTTATGATATTTTTGTACCAAATTGTATTTGTTATAAAATTGCAGACATTTGGTTTTGATGAATAATTTAGATTGCCTGGCATTAAGTGAACAAAAATTCTGAAGGTTAAAATTAAGGTCATAAAGTGTTATCAAATTTCCATGCGATGTAATGCTCGAATAAAATGCAAAAAAATGACTGCGCAAAATTTTATCTGTTTGTAATTTTATGCGAATAACAATTACTTTTTTTTAATCTTCAATATGTTTCATTTTGTAAAAGATTGGATATGGTTTTAATTTTACTAAAGGTCAAAAGTTAAAAGTTAAGATCAGAACAAAGTGAGTAATATGCATGGATTTTCGTTCAGTTATATAGAATATCGTTTTCTTGATGCATTTGCTTTTTAATATTCGAAGGCAAGCTTCAGATGCATTAAGCATTTTTATGCTATATTTTTAAATATGCATCACTCGAATAGCATTGAAATATGTAATCGTTTAAAATAATTTTTGCATTTTCTATCATTAAGTTTATTTTGTTCTAGTTTTTGGTTACTTTTTTACGATAAGTTAACAAATAGAATTAGCAATGAATACTTTATCAGTTATGAGCATTAATATGTGAAGAATACTAACAGAGTTTAAAGTTACTTTCAATAATTTTTAATGAAAAATAA